>JABTTQ020001598.1:0-302442 GCA_016081115.2 Rehmannia glutinosa
CCCGGCTTTTTTCGCTTGCAAAATTATAAATTTAACTGATCTTTATTATGCCCGATCGGGCCGGACTTTTTGATGCCACTTTAGTTATTTTTTTTGAGGAAATAGCTTTTGTTATGGTATGACTACTAACCAGTGCGTTCAAAATATTATTGTTTAATTATTAATACAAGAAATGAATTGTTGATTATTATTATTATTAACCTCCAATTTTTAGTATTTCAAAATGTAGAAATATATCACCTCAAGGCTGTTTTAGAATTAAGGATCAGATTCAATTAATTTGGCACATTGATTTATTCAACGAGATTGCAAGTCGACCCAACTTGTAATAGTATCTATATTCAAATTATGATGAGCTTACGACTATATATAGTCCTATCAAAATTCAAATAAATTAAAATTCCTCAATCACTTACGTGGTTTGTGTCTAATAGTGTCACTTGTTTAAAAAAAAAAGTGCCATAATGAAAGTGCTAAAACTATACCCATTTTAATTGAATTAATGGGGGCATTGTGCATTAATTATTAATTCAATCATGATTGATCGCATCAAACAAATATTGAATAGCTTGACTTTTTACATATATTATTGTTCTTTTTGTAATTGAGTCGAGTCCATCCGGAGCTCTTAAAAATTAACAAGAATATGTTGAATTCTCATTTTTGTTATATTAACGAACTAAAAATTTAAAATTCAACTGAAATTTTAAAAATCATCTCAGGTTGAAATTTGTTGAATATTCTGGCGGTAGTTAGTTAGAAGGTAGTAGTTAGTTAGTTATATTTACATTGAACAGTTCAAACTTGGATTTTGTGAAGCTCTCTTCACAGGTTCGCTTGTATAAATATGGCGAAATTTGTGCCTATTGATCAATAAGTAAAGTTCATGCTTTATTTTCTATTTTCATATCTAGATCTATAGCCAAAGATGATATCTTGAGCCACATCTTGCACCATTTACCATTTCTTTTCCTGCTCTATTCATCTTCTAGGTGGCCTTCAATGGCTCTCGCCCGTCTCTCACGCTCGCTCCTCGATTCTTTCCTACATTTGCTCCCGGATTTTCTATTCGTCTCGATTGGTCAAATTATTTTTTTCGCGAACCTCAGATTACTATCTAATGTGCGTGCTCATGCTTTGATGGTGTATTTAGCTCTGCTCTCCCGCCTTTCTCCGAGCTCATGGTATTCTTTGATTTATCTGATGATCCATAAGTTCTTCTCTCTCGGCACCGTAGAGATCAATTTCTCTTCAACGGTTGTTTCTCTACTATCTCGAATCCATGCTTGGTCATGTCTCTCGATGTTCTTCCTACCGGTGAGTTATGGGCAGTGTTAGAATCCTTATTTCACACTCGATCTAAGGCTCGTGTGATGCATTTATGCAATTTATCGAATACTAAGAAAGGTGATTTTGTCGATTGAAGATTATTTTTAAAAATACGGCATAGTTGATAATCTTCATGCTATTTGGAAAAATGATCTCACGATGAGGATCTTATTTCTTATATTTTGGTGATTTGTGGAAGTGAATATGAAGGTTGTAATTGTGAATCTTAGTGCTCGTCTTTGGTGATATTTCTTTGCAAGATGCTCATATGCTTTGCAAACTCATGAGATGAGACTACCAGATTATCTCAAGATATTTCTTTTCTTCGTGGATCTTCCTTCAACCTCCATCCACCCAAATGTGATGTTTAATGGAATACCTAAGAGAGGTGCTTGAAAATTCTCGACATCGTGGTGGATTTTCTGAGGCCGTAGTCGTGGGAGGTTTGGGAGGAATCGATTATGTGTCAAATTTGTGGCAAAAGCGCAAATCATATTGCATCCAAATGTTTTAAACGCTTTGATTCAATCTTCCAGGATTGAACTTTAATTTCACCAGCAGGCTCGTGTGGTTTTTTTCCACGGAAATTTCAATGGGGCCAGCCCCCCGATATGGAGTTATGCCTCGTGAATTGCCTTATGTCTCATGTTTATCCCAACGCCCCTCTGCACTGACCGTCGGTGTGGATGGTTCTCATGGAGGCTCTATTCTTGCAGTCCACCTGAACTTTATAATGACTATCTTTGCAAACTTACTCCCCCAGCGGATGGAAATTGGTTTGTGGCAGTGTGGAGCCTGCTCATGTGACTTGAGACTTTTTAATCTTAAGCATTCATTCATCTACCTGGCTCGAAAAGGTTAGCTGTTGGTAATGGTTCTTCTCTTCCCATTAAATCTGTTGGTCAATCTTTTATTCATTCTTCTTTCTCATCACAAGCCCTTTCTCTTGAATAATATTCTCTATGTTCCTCAAATTACCAAGAACTTACTCGGCATTTCTCGGTTCACTCATGACAACAATGTGTATATTGAATTTCACTAAATCTTCCTTGTTTTGTCAGGACAAAACACACATCGCATCCTCCTAGAGAAACCCTTAAAGGAGGTCTCTACCAAAATGGATCTCAATCCAACTTCTTCTTCCTTCAAAGTTGCAGTTTGTTTCATCCCCAAAGCTTCTCCTGCTATACTTCTACTCGGCGATCTTAGTACATCTTCCTTGTGGCACAAAAGGCCGGGACATGCATGCCCCGCCGTTGTTTCTCATGTTTCGGGTTTCTAAATAAGCCTTTGCATTTCGTAAAACAATTCTCCTTTTGTGATGAATGTAATATGGGCAAGTTACATAAAGATTTTCTTTTCTCTTGCTCATTCTACGCTCGTGCTCCATTTGATCTCATTTTTCTGATGTTTGGGGACCTACTTCTACACCTTCTACTAATGGATATAAATATTACATTCATTTTGTTGATGCCTTTACAAGATACACTGGGATTTACCCTCTTCTTAATAAAAGTGATGCACTATCATGCCTCAAACATTTTTACAAGCTTGTTATTCTTGAGGAGACAATTTAACACTAAGGTCAAAGCCTTTCCAATCGATTTTGGAGGTGAATATAGACCTATTGCTACCTATTTACATTCCCAGGTGTCCAGGTTAGGCATCCTTGTCCATACACACATCAACAAAATGGTCTCCCCGAGAAAACATCAACATATTCTTGAAATGGGACTCACTCTTCTTGCTAATGCTAAGCTTCCTTTCTCTTTTTGGTGGGATGCTTTTGATTGTGATGTCTTCCTCATAAATAGATTACTACTCGATTACTTCAAATACTTCTCCTTTTAGGTGTCTTTTCCAAATTTTGATTATTCCTTTCTAAAAGTTTTGGATGTGCTTGTTTTCCTTTCTGCGCCTTTACACTCACTCCAAGATTCAATTTCGATCCTCTAAATGTATTTTCTTGGCTATAGCTAAGTGCACAAAGCTATAAGTGTCATCCAATTGGAAGTTAATTTATGTCTACAAAAGCTGTTCATTTTAATGAGCAAGAATTCCCATATCCTCTCTCTTCACATCATGCTCTCAATCCTCTTCAAGTCCCCTGCTCACAAAGACATTCCCGTCGATCTTTACTCTCTCTCCTCTTCATTTGCATCAAATACTTCCCATGCTCCTCCCTCATTCTGACCCAATTCCCCTGTGCATCCTCCTTCACCTATATCTCAACCCTTCTGTCCACCTCCATCTCCTCTTGCTATTGCTCACTCTCATCATATGATTACTAGAGCAAAAATTTGGTATTCATGCTTCTAAGCTCATTCCACGCTTCTTTCTACCATTTAAGAACCAAAAACTATCGGTGAAGCTCTTCGATGCTAAGTGGAAGAGTGCAATGAATCTTTGAGTTTCAAGCCTTAATCTCTAATCACACTTGGGAATTGGTTATCTCTCTCCAAATGCGGGTTGTTGATCACAAATGGGTGTTTCGGGTTAAGTACCTCTCACGGATGGATGACGTTGTGAGACTTAAGGCTCGTTTAATGGCTAAAGGATTTCAACAATTACCTGGTGTTGACTATTTTGAAACCTTTGCCCATTGTCAAGCGAGTAACTATCAGATTAATGTTCTCATTAGTCATTTGCCAGGTTGAAAATTGAGCAGGTAGACATTAATAATGCCTTTCTTAATGGGGAGCTAAATGAAATCGTATACATGACACAACCGGTTGGTTTTGTTGATTCCTCCAAACCACTCATATCCGCAAGTTAAAAAGGCTATCTATGGGTTAAGCAGAGCTCTTAAGGCACGGAATGACAAGCTTAAGGCTTTCTAGTGTCCATTGGATTCTGACCTCCTTGCGATCGATCCTTCATTGTTCTTTCTAAGTCCGCACCGTATTCTTTTAGTTCTTGTCTACGTTGATGATATATTATCGATCGGGATGATCATTGTTGTTTCTTCCATCATTAAGCAATTCATACATCCTTTTCTCTTAAGACTTGGGTGAGGTACACTATTTTTTGGGTATTGAAACACACAGGAAATTTGATGGCATTTTGCTTAACTAGACCAAGTATGCTTCGAGATCACATCCTTAAGAAAACCAATATGTTGGATTCTAAGCCATAAAATGACGTCCATATAATGCAACTCAAAATTATCTCTTAATGATGATCCCAGCTTTTTGACATGCCACTCAGTATAAGTACTATTGGTGCTCTTCAATACCTCACACTCACACGGCCCTGACTTGTCTACATTGTCAACAAACTTAGTCGAGTTTTTTGCATGCCCTCACTGATGCAACATTGGTGTACTTTTTTGCAAATGGGTCTTCGCTTACATCAAAGGTTTCTCTTTCTCATGGTCTATTCTTTCGGCCCTTTTCTCACTTCAACTTGAGCTTTTCGATCTTGTGGGCAGTTCCATTGATGATCACCGCTCTCTTGGAGGTTTTTTGTGTATCTTGCCCTAACTTGATCACCTGGGGTTCGAAACAGGATGTTGTTGCCCGAAGTAGTCATCGAATCCGAATATCGTGCGCCTTAGCCACAACCCGCGGTGATCTTATCTGGATCAAATCATTGTTTTTACATCGAACTTGGTATTACTCTTTGCTACTCCTTCCATCATCGGTGTGATAATGTTAGTGCTATCTCTTTAGCCTCCAATCCCATATTCCACTTAGGACTAAACATATTGAAGTTGACGTCCACTTCATCCGTGAAAAGGTTCGCAATAAAGAAAGTGAAGTCCGTTATGTCTCTCCAAGACCAGTTGCGACATCCTAACCAAGCCTCGTCATTACTCGCTTTCATTTGCTCTGTCAAAAATTCTCTTTAAGTACTCCAGGGTTTAGTACGAATGGGGGTGTGTTGAATATTCTCAGAATCTTGTTAGTAGTTAGAAAGGTAGTTAGTTAGTTATATTTACATTGAAGCGACAACTGACCGTTTTTGTGAAAGCTCTCTTCACAGGTTCACTTGTATAAATATGGCAGCTGTACCTATTGATCAAGAAGTAAAGTTCATGCTTTATTTTCTATTTTCATATCTAGATCTATAGTTTCAGCAAAATTCGAATAATTTTAATTTGGTTTTCTGCCAAAAATATGATACATGTGGTTCATGTGGACCCAATGCGAATATTGCATCTTTGACGCAATTTTGTTTTCAGTTTGGTGTGGCATTTTTTTCCTCCATAAAGCACAAAATAATTTATTTACAAAAGTTGATATAACACTACTAATAAGACAATAGCTTATAAATTCAGATAATGATTAAAAATATTTCTCAAAATAAAGCCAAATAATACTTTTTATTATCGAATCTCGTTTCCCAGAACACATTTCTGAAACAGTCAAAACAAAAACAAACATATATACCCTCAGAGTTTAAGTGTGTGAACCCTAACCACGTCAAGATACACACCTGATTTGCTAATATGGATTAATCATTTAATTTCTTGTTAATAAAAGACCATAATGCCCTGCTAGCAAATAAATTATTGCAATTAATTGAGTTGGATTATAATATAATGTGAAGAACACATCACATAAATTGATGTATCCTTTGTATCTTTCTAATTAGTCCAAGTATTGACACATTAGGAGCAGAATCTCGACTAGAGATAAGTAAAATTAAATAATTATGCCCTGGGTGATATCCAAATTAAATACACAATTTTAAAAAGGTAGAAAACATTGCAATATCATACATAAAAGAAAAAAAAATAAAACATTATGCACGCAATATATATTATCCTTTTGTTAAGAAAGACAATGTTTTCTCTTACTGCGCTCTAGAACTCTCTGAAGGGAAGTTCGATGTTACTTAAATGAGATTTTTATATGTGTCCAATTGTAATATTTGCATGTGTGTTTTTAAAAAATAAAAAGAATAAAATTGGGACACATTTAAAATTTCCAATAGAAATGGTTGATTACGATTGAGTAGCATCTAATTAACCAACTATCGGGTTTCTCAAAAAATGACTTTGACCATATAAATGCCGTACACGAGGCTTCGACCTTTAATTTGTTTAATAAGGAATCTAGTTTATATTTTTTTAGTTTATTTAGGAAAGATGACAAAAATGATCATTCATAGAAAAATTATGACAAAATTTTTTCGGTTACATGTATTGTTTATACTTATTTTTATTTTACAAATTGCAGTTATTATGGAGGATACTTCATACTTGTATTAAATAATTAACATATATTTTTATAGTTAATATTAAAATGTAAGAATGATTTTCATAATCTACCCACTATTAAATTATAAATTGTAGAGCAAGTCTCTTCATGGAGACGGTCTTACGGATCTAAATCCGTGAGACGGACCTTCTAAGGGCCGTTTGAGAACATGAACCATGAAAATAAATTTAAAAATAATAATGAACCATGAAGAAACAAAAATAAACCCTAAAAACATGAACCATGAAGAATAAACTCGAAAAACAAAAATAAACCCAAAAAATAAAAAATAAACCCTAAAAAAACTAAAAATCCTAAAAACCCAAATCAATTAAAAATAAACCCAAGAAACAAAATAAACCCTAAAAAAAACAAATATAAACCCTAAGAAAAATAAAATCTGAAAAAAATTTAAAATTTTATGTAAGGGCTCTATCTCACGGATCTAAATCTGTGAGGCGAATCCCACGTAAATTTTTGCCTAAATTGTGAGGTCATGACGTATTAAAACAAAGAGAATGTTTAAGACAAGCTGAAATTGATTGGCTTTTCTTTCTCAAAAAATTGATTGGCTTTTGAATCATGTGGACATTATTATATCATTAATTGCATTGAATTGAATCAGCTAAGACAGATGAACATGGCAGCCATTTTGGTAAGTACTTCTAATTTGCTAGATTTGACAGTCGCTGACAAGTCAGACGCCTCTGCAAGTTGCAAATTAATTATTTAGGTGGTTGTCAAACTTCAGTATGTACGTTACTTACAGAAGCAAGTTAATTAACCCATCTCTGCCCCACAAAATTATCAAGGCAACGGAAAAAGTAATTAATCATCCTTAATTGGTACTTAGAGGCGGAAATTTTAGTTAAATCGGACTTAAATCTTAACCAAACATATATTTTTTTTTTTGAGTTAATCATCCTTAATAAGGCAAATTTTAGTTAAATTCTTTTACCACAATACTATTGAGGCTTTAAATGCAAGCCTTTAGTAGGTATATGTGTATTTCTCTCTTGCAATTAAATCACGCCAATACATATGTGAACCCTCCCATTCTATTTTCTTCTTCATTTTTTTTCTCTCTCTTCTTCTTCTTCTTCACAAAATATCAAGAAGTTATTTTTGTGGTCTTTCATCACCAAAATCGCACCAAAATCAAATAACAAGGTAATGTTCTTCTCCTCCTAATTACTTAACCTTGTTTAAATTGTTCAAGAGCAATATATTTGCAAAATATGTGAAATGTATTGTGAAAGGGGAAATTTTTCGCATCTATGAAGACGTGCACGATATATCGTGCCGAAGACAAGACAAAATGTGCAGACGATATATCGTGCCTAAATATAGGGCACGATATCGTGCCTATTTTAAATTTTGGCACGATATATCGTGCCAAAGTACAAAACAGGCCTTTTTATGTATTTTAATATTATTTTCTCTATATCTCTTGTATGTAGATGAACTCGGCTATGTTGTTGTTCGATTTGGTGGTCATCGGGAAGGTTTAGAATATAAAAATGATGAAGAAGAAGTTGTCACGTATTAAACCGAGCAAAATGAATTAAAGTGAAATATTGGAGGTTTATGGTATTGTTGAAGTTGATAGGGGCATATAATTGTGTAATGCATGCTATTGTAGATATTTTCGGAAACAAACTTGGGAAGTTAAAGTTGAAAAGCAGCGATGACATTGAAAGTGCGTTTGAGAACAGGAGTTACCGATTGTTTTTGTAATAATCGAAAAAAGAAAAAGGATGGGTGAGACTAGTTCGCATAATGTATCGGGAAGTCGATCTGGGGCATAATCGAGTTGAGAACGTTGAAGGTCAACAAGGTGTTGGTGGAAGTTTTATGCAACTAATGGCAAGTTAGAATGATTTTTCAACATCATTGGGCCTAGTTACAACTACATGCACCATCTTGGTTTTCACAATACGTGTACCGCACATCAATCTATATAGTCATGCAGTAAGGCCTAGTGGAGCACCTTTTATGCATATGAATAATGTTCAATTATTGATCATCGCGTCCACTATCACCTATAGTTAATGTTCCAAATATCAATTCTCCGGGACTAGTATAAGGCCAAGCAATGAAGTTGATTATGGCCAACAAGATGACTATTATCCGATATAGGTTGTGATAATCTTGATGTTAATCATGATAATCTCGATCTTGATGATCTTGATTGTAATAACAACCCGAGATGATTTTGGTGAGAACTACACTTTGGTGATGTTGTACCGATGTTGAAGCTAATAATCAATTTGAAAATGACGAGCAACGTCTTTGAATTTGAGGAATTTTGTGAGTGGAGACGAGACGGAGAGAAGTATTTTAAAACCAAAACCAAGATGCAGCAGGAAAGACGAGGTGCTAATATACATCCGATATCTATAGAGACAATATCGACAAAACAATAGTGCCCACTGGGACGAAGTTGGGTGATTCTGGTGCACTCGCACGTTGATTCCTCCCAAAGAACATGCTAGATTGGAAGCATTTCGGCGGGACATTGCGCCAAGGAGCAACATACATGAGCAAAACTGAATTGGATATCGCACTAGGCATGTATCACCTTGAAAATCAAGTTGAGTATCAAGTTGAACGCTCGGATAAGACTCGTTTTCATGCAATAAGCAAGTATGAACGATGCCCTTTTCGAATTCGTGCATATGGAAAGGATGGTATTTGGAGAGTAGGGAAGTTTGACAAGCACCATAGATGTGGGTTAAATTTGAATGACAATGCATCTAGGCGGGTGCATTCTAAAGTAGTAGGTGTGTATTTTGCATCTAGATTACTAGTGGAACATTCTGCGCTCGTGCCAAGAGATATGATAGCGGAGTTGGAATCGCGACATGAGCTTAAAATGAGTTATAATGTTGTGTGGAGTGTTAAGCATCATGCTTTTGGGTTGATATATGTGTAAGTCAAGCGAATACGATAATCAGAGGGGATGGGTGAATAGATTATCTCCATCTTTCGATTTCGCCTTTTTTTGAAACAAATATGCCAAGACAATAACAAAGGTGCGGGAAGTAAACAACACGCATCGATTTATAGAGGTTCAACCCACCAGGGCCTAATCTTCTACCACCCCAAAGATATGTCAGGGATGGATTTCAAAAAAAAAGATTTTATTAATTACCAAAATTAATACAACACCTTACAACATCACTTTGAAGAGCACCACACTCTTCTACAACAACACCTTTGAGATTACCACAATCTCTTTTAAGATTACCACAATCTCCAACGGCATCTTGTGAAGATCACCACAATCTTCAACCTTGAAGAATACCAAATTCTTCAACACCTCAATAAGAAGATCACCACAATCTTCTTGCACCTATCACCTAGATCACCCAAGTGTATTCTTACCACAAGAACACTCACAAGGATATCTTGTGTTGAATGATAACCCAAAATCAAGATTACAACTCGATAATGAATATTACAATTATGAGTGCAAGTGTAATCAAGAATAGCCTAGACCTCAAGAATGTGAAAGTGATAAGCTAGGCAAATTACAACAAGAATAATGACAATGAAGAACTAAAGACTTTGTTTGAATGTATCTTGTTGTGTTGTATCTCAAGTGTTGTCTTAGTTGCTCCAAAACTTCCTCTATTTATAGGAGATGATTGATCAAACATAGGCTCCTCTTGGGGATTGAAAATCTGAGAAAAATACAATTAAAATCAAGAATATAGTGTTAGAAATCAATCCCACAATTTAAGGAAAATTTGTCTGCTGCACAACGGTTAGAAATTTGTTGTCGAACTTGAGGGCGACCGGTTGCGCAGAAATAAGGTTTGAAATGAAAACATCAAAAATCATACGGGGCGACCGGTCGACGTTGGGTTCGACCGATCGTCCCCTACCTTAGCCGGTCGACCAAACCATAAACAACAAAACGAGTGTTCTGTTTCAACCAAGAAACACTCAGTGGCCGCACTGGCAACCGGCCGACTGACGGATCCAACGCCGGGCGACCAATCGACCGCTCAATTTCCTCTGTCTCATTTCTGTTCCAAAATTCATCTTCAGTGCACGGGTTGCCCTATAGAGGGCAGGTCGACCACGAGACACAGGTAAATGTTGTCCATTTTTTGTCGAAAATAAACCTTAAGAAATACTCAAAATTTAGTAAAAATATTTTAAACCGATCGGGAGTATTTAGACAACATATAGGAACCTTGTTTTGATGTAAAAACTTATTAACACAAAATCATTAAATGTGTTGTCCAATTTTATCTAAAATAAAACTTGAAGAAATACTCCGAATAAATAGTAAAAACATTTCAAATCATTTAGGAGTATTTGGACAACAATTAAAAATATTGTTTTGGTGTAAAAATAAAATCATCAAAATTAAGATAAAAACATGTATCAAACAATCTCCCCCTTCTTGGTGATTACAAACCAAAATAATTTTTAGAAATATTAGGAGGATATTTTTTTTTAAAACGATTTTTCGATAAAAACATCTAACCGTTTAGAAGCGACCAAAATTTCCAAAGTAACATATGCAACCAAAAGGGAGTAAATATTATCCAAGTATAACACAAGCTCCCCCTATCAACAAGCACATCAAAAGCAATCAACTTATGGCTTTAAAATGCCATCATTAGGTATAGTCCCCCTGTCAACTTATGGCTTTAAAAAGCAATCAACTTATGGCTTAAAAGCAATCAACTTATAAGCTCCCCCTGTCAACAAAACATCATTAGACAAGTATATAAGTCCATCACAAAGCAATTGGACTAGGTATAGTCCACAACTTATGGCTTTAAAATGCCATAGCTTATAGCTTTTATTAGCTTCTTTGAGCTAACGAGCCAATTTCTGTTTCTCCCCTTTGGAATCATAAAAAAGAATGTTAGGATGATAAAAACATCATACAAGTATATCAAAGTGCGCCAAAGATACGATTTATCAACCATTTGAAAAAGTTAGACTTAGAATCCGAAGAAATGAGAGAAATGTATCATGAACAAATCCATAAGCTCGTTTTGTTTGAGGCATGATCTCAATAAGTATTTAAGATATTTGAAAATGAGAGAATCATGCGGGTGATGAATCTTTCATTGAAACATTTTATCGAACACTCTGGCCAAGGCGTCAAAAAATGAAGAAGATATATATAGCCCTTGTAAAAAAATATTAAGCCAAGTTTTTCATCACCAAAAGCAAATTTTCAACATATATCCAACAAATAAGAGCCCCAACAAAATAAATTCTCAAGGGTTCAACCCAATTGAGATAATTTTAACCAAATGCCATTTTAACCAAATGCCATCAAGCAAAATTTAAAAACCATCAAGTAGTCCATGTCATATATCAAGCAATGAATATAAGACATTACAAATGTCCCAAATTATCCATCTAAACAAAATGATCAAGGCATCACAAATGCTTTTAAGCAAAAATTAAAAGAAGCACTTTTACCATCAAGTACTTCATACCAATTATAAAACAATGCAAGACTAGAGTATTTTTACCATCAAATACTCCATCAATACCATAATCAAGATCGACCAAAAGCCACTTTCATACTTGCTATTTTATCCCCTTCAATAAACAACAAGCAAATGTCATTAGAACAAAAGAGTTATACAAATCAAGTTCATTACAAGAAAATTAAATGACATAAGAAGAAGAGCAAGAGAAGTGATCATTCTTCATCGGAAGAAAAACATGTGTTGGGGATGAGCTCTTTAATGAACTTCTTCAATTTGTCAATTGATTTTTGCATCTTGGAGGTCTTTTGATCCAAAGCCTCATATCGAGCTTCATGATATGCTCTTAGTTCATCATATTCGGCTTGAGTGTAACTCCTAGACGGTTGAGCACCGGTATTACCCTCCAGATTGCTTGCCCCATCACCCGCCGCCAATCTATCGGCCTCGGCATCATCAAAGAAATCGTTTGGATTTTCGGATGTAGAACCTTAACCTCTTCCTTTAGCCATTTTAGTCGGGCGGATATCCATATTTTTGCGCATGTAGACCATTTGTGAAATGTTGTCAATGTCAAAATCATTTTGAAACACCTTCGAATTACATTAGAAGAAGGTAGCCCGATTGTATAAGAAGCTTGCAAATCCAATTACATGACAAATTTCTTGTTTCCTTGTGTGATAGACTCAATTAAGCATTGAATAAATATTGCGCCAAAATTAAGCGGTTCCCTTCTAGCAATTTTATAAGTTAAAAAATAATCCATATTGCTAGGCATTTTACCCGCTTTACCACAGATACAATAGGCGACAATAACCGAAATAATCATGTGCTCAAGAGTCATGGCCAATAACGAATATTTTTGGCCAAACGCCCAAAAAGGTCTTAACCTCTTCCATAGAAACACCCAACATATCATTATTCCAAATCGAACAAGCAAAATAATCCCAACCACCTTCTCGCACATGTAAAAGACGACAAATGTCATTAGGAGTCCACCTAAAATGACGACCCTTACCAACGAATTCAATGCAAGAGGCTTCCTATGAGCATCATATTCGACCCACATATTGACATAAAAATGTAGAATCACATCATCATCATATAAAACATAAGGGTGCTCCCACAAGTATATCCACCCTTGTTCTTCAAAAAATCCTCTAATAGTAGGATACTCATTTGAAAATGAATTAAATCGACAAATTTTCGTACGAGCTATCGATTTCGCACCCATGTTCAAATTCTCATAGTACCACTCCACATATTTGTTGATAAAAACTAAAACATTAGTAGAGCGAGGAGCTAGAAGTATAAGAGATTTCTTACTTTTTGCCCAACGGCAATATTTGAATGAAATCGTCCCGCGGAGTTCGACAACTTGAGGATTGGAGAGTATAGGGTTTTGAATATCATCACGTTCTTGAGCTACATTCCTTTGGGTAGCTCGAATATCCTGTTGTTCGGCTTTCTCTTGCCGATTTCTCGAAGAACCATCTCCGCCCTTTCTTCGCTTGGAAGTGGGATTTTGACCGGTGAAATTTCTTGGTGGAGCCATAGAAGTGAAATACTTGCAAAATGAAGTAGATTAGAAACAAGAATTTCAAAAATTGATGAACAAATGAGGATTTTAGGAAAAGGGGGGTGAGTGCGCTGCTGAACGCTGCTGAACGAGGGTTTTTTTTGTTCTGTTTGAAAAGTGACGAACAGATATAATTTATCCCCAAAAATTGGTCAGGGCGACCGGTCGAGATAGGGTGCGACCGGTCGACGTGCAGGGCGACCGGTCGGCCCTGCCTTGACCGTCCCAATGCAATTTTTCATTTTCCAGAATTTTTCAAAATTTGATTTTTTACCCCAAAAGTTTAAAACTTTGCAAAAAGATAATCATGGACTAAATCCAACAAATACGAGTTTCAAGAAAACATACACTCGAGAAAAATGAGATTTTACGAGTAGTGCCCTTTTGAGAAAAATTCACAAAATCATTTAGTGGCACTTAGGGGGATGAAATGAAATGGTCTAAAAGAGAAGTGCATACACTTGACATGAACAAAATATCGAGTTCTAAAAATAATATGAGTGAACATACCTCGATGGTTTAAGTGTCTCTTGATGAAGTAATGGTAGATAACCAATGAATGAGAAATATATAGCCTACACAATTCTTTAAGCAAATCTTGCACAAGACATCATAGCACAAGTGTAGGCCAAGCAGTAAGAGATATCACAATAAAATGTTTATGCTATAGAAATCCGTAAGAGATAAAAACACATAAGTCTAAGTAAGTCCACAAGAGTTTAAAAACAACATGTAAGGTCTCATTTTCAAAGGATTTTAAAAACACAAATATATATAGAAGACGTTAAAAAATTTGAAAACTCATTTTGCAATTAAGCCACAAATAAAGACATGCATACTAAAATAAAATGCATATATAAGTGGGGAGATACGGTTTACCAATTTCGCCATTTCCATGGGTTGTGTTGTTCCATTGTCTATGATATTTTCCCTTTGAGAATCGTCTTGTTGATAATGATTTCTCCAATTGCTCCATTTCCAAGCTTTGTGTCCTTCCCATTTTTGATAATGTCTTTCTCTTGAAATTCATTGTGGTGTTGTCTTCTCCTTTGATCAAATGAAATGGTCATTTGATGTTTTTTTGGCGGTATGAATTTTCTTCGATTATTAGTCCATTTGGGTACCTAATATAACATTGTTTTGTGGTACCCTCAGTGTTTGGGTCCTTTGGGATTAGCTTTGAGACTTTTAGGTCTCCAACAATAATTTGAGCTATTTCTAGCCCGACAAGTATTTATAGCGTGTCCCTTCTTACCACAATAAACGCAAGTAATCGTACTAACATGCATAGGAGCTCGATTCTCTTTCATAGGATTGACAATATTAAGCTTATGATCAAGTTCACTATTTAAATTATCACAACCATGAACATTTACAACATTGGACATTTTATTGGTACTCAAGTTGGATTTTGATAAATCATTTTTCATGCAATTAATATCCTCAACAAGAGTACTGTTTTCTTTTTCAAGGTTTCTAACATTGTCAAGTGTGGTGGTGTGAGCACATGAAGGAAATAGATAAACTATCCTTTTCATTTTTCAAAATGTTGAATTCCTTTTTCAAATTTTTGTATTTAACAAGCAAGCTTTGGAATTCATTTTGAAGCTCATCATAAACATTGAGCAAATCACTATAATCATTTTGCAATTCATTGTCATAAGAAGTAGAGGGTTTAGAACTTACCTCGTTTTCTTCGAAGCCCATAAGACAATGTTCAACTTCTTCATAGTTGGAAATTGTAAGAGGCTTGTTCCTTAGATTTGACCTTGTATCCCTTTGAAAAGTAGATGCTTTTGAGTTGCTCCTATCATTTGCATATACTTCATGAATGGATTCTAATTTTTGCCATACTTCATGAGCCGATCGAATTCCTACAATAAGATCAAATTCCAAGTTGGTCAGTGAACAATATAAAATATTGAGAGCTTTACCATTTAAGGAGATGATTTTCTTTTCTTCATCATTGAGCTCCTTGAGAGCTTTGGAGGTGTATGGTGTATCTTTCATCGGAATGGATTCTCCATTGATGAGGATGTTCTAAATATCGAACCCGCAACCTTGTAAATATCATTCCATTCTTTCTTTCCAAAATGTAAAATTTTTGGAATCAAATCGAGGTGGCTTGGTGGTGGAGGTGCCGGAAAGGTGAGCTTCATTCGTAGTCGACGATCGTTCCTCTTCACTCGCGATGTGAAACGAGCTTGCCAAAGAGTTTGGCTCTGATACCACTTGTAAGTCCAAGCGGCTACGATAATCTAGAGGGGGGTGAATAGATTATCTCCATCTTTTTGATTTCGCCCTCTTTTTCGAAACAAATATGCCAAGACAATAATAAAGGTGCGGCAAGTAAACAACACGCGTCGATTTATAGAGGTTCAACCCACCTAGGGCCTAATCCTCTACCACCCCAGTATATCCGTGATGAATTTAAAAAAAATGATTTTATTAATTACCAAAATTAATACAACACCTTACAACATCACCTTGAAGAACACCACACTCTTCTACAACACCACCAGATTACCACAATCTCTCTTGAAGATTACCACAATCTCCAACGGCACCTTGTGAAGATCACCACAATCTTCAACCTTGAAGAATACCAAATTCTTCAACACCTCAATAAGAAGATCACCACAATCTTCTTGCACCTATCACCTAGATCACCCAAGTGTATTTTTACCACAAGAACACTCACAAGGATATCTTGTGTTGAATGATAGCCCAAAATTAAGATTACAACTCGATAATGAATATTACAATTATGAGTGCAAGTGTAATCAAGAATAGCCTAGACCTCATGAATGTGAAAGTGATAAGCTAGGCAAATTACAACAAGAATAATGACAATGAAGAACTAAAGACTTTGCTTGAATGTATCTTGTTGTGTTGTATCTCAAGTGTTGTCTTGGTTGCTCCAAAAGTTTCTCTATTTATAGGAGATGATTGATCAAACATAGACTCTCTTGGGGATTGAAAATTTACAGAAAAATACAATTAAAATCAAGAATATAGTGTTAGAAATCAATCCCACAATTTAAAGAAAATCTGTCTGCTGCACAACGTTTATAAATTTGTTGTCAAACTTGGGGGCGACGATCGCTTGAGAAATAAGGTTTGAAAAGAAAACATCAAAAATCACAAGGGCGACCGGTCGACGTTGGGTTTGACCGGTCGTCCCCCCCTACCTTAGCCTGGTCGACCAAACCATAAACAACAAAACGAGTGTTCTGTTTCCACCAAGAAACACTCAGGTACTGGTCGCACCCTGGGCGACCGGTCGACCTGCTCAATATTTCCTCTATCTCATTTTTGTTCCAAAATTCATCTTGGTCACGGGTTGCCTGTAGGCGACCGGTCGCCGTCACGAGATAGAAATGTTGTCCAATTTTTGTTGAAAATAAACCTTAAGAAATACTCAAAATTTAGTAAAAATATTTTAAACCGATCGGGAGTATTTAGACAACATTTAGGAACCTTGTTTTGATGTAAAAACTTATTAACACAAAATCATTAAATGTGTTGTCCAATTTTATCTAAAATAAAAATTGAATAAATACTCCGAATAAATAGTAAAAATATTTCAAATCATTTAGGAGTATTTGGACAACAATAAAAAACATTGTTTTGGTGTAAAAATAAAATCATCAAAATTAAGATAAAAACATGTATCAAACAATATGGAGATAGCAACAACTCATTCAATCTAATTCCGACATACTTACACATGTTGAATTTATCGAATCCCGGATCGGTAACTAGATGGAAGTCGGATAATGTTAATAGATTCAAGTACGTGGTTTTTGCTTTGCATGCATCAATCACTGGATTCCAAAACAATGCCCGGCCAGTTTGTGTGATTGATGGAACACACCTTAAAGGCAAGTACCGGGGAATATTGTTTGTGGCCGTAACAAAAGATGGTAATGAACAGATTTTCCCACTTGCGGTTGGAATTGGGGATGTTGAAAACGACGAATCCTGGGCGTGGTTTTTAGACAGGTTGAGAGATGCTTATAATTGCCCCGTGATCTCTTCGATTGTTTCGATCAAAGACAAGAGTATCGTAATGCCATAAAATCAAGATACCCGGAAGCATCACATGGGCTTTGCACTTATCATTTGCGAGTAATTTGGCTCAATACGGTCAACATATAGTAGAATGTTTAGGAATGCGGCATATTCATACCGCCGTGAAGATTATGATAAGTATTTTGAAAACATAAAAGTTGCTAGTGAGACGGGTGCGTTTAAGAAGTTAGAACGTGCGGGGAAAGACGGATGGTCTCGAGTTAAGTGTCATGTCGGTGTTATGGGTTCATGACATCAAACTCGGTGACCGATAGCTTCAATAGTTGGTTATTATGGGCCGAAAGTTACCTGTTTGTTCTGTGCTTGAGTGTGCTCGGACTATTATTGAAAAGTGGTTTTATGAACGACGCACTGCTGCTAATGAAAGAGATCAAGAGCTGACACTTGAAGCAACCAAAAGATTAAGTGATGCAGTTGAGATAGGTCGTAGAATGGATGTACAATGTCTTAGTAATGTGAAGTACAAGGTGAAAGATGGAACAAAGACCTATTTGGTTGACTTATCCCAAAGAACGTGCAGCTGTCGAGAATTTGAATATGAATTGATGCCTTGTGCCCATGCATCTGCAACAATTAGGTATAAACAAATTTAAAATTTATATCAATATTTTCACATAATTCGTCCAATATTTTTCACATAATTGTTTGTTTATTTGTGCAGAAAGGTGAACCTCAATATCTATTCATTTGTTGCACATTATTATAAAAATGAAAATGTTCAACAAATGTGGGCAGATGAAGTTTTACCAGTTCCTGATCCGAGTGAATGGGTTCTACCACAAGAGGTGCGAGTCCAAATAACCCGAGACAAGCAGGTCGTCCTAGACAAAGTAGAGTTCACTTTGCTGTTGAATCATCAAGTAATCGTTCACGTAAGAGTCAAATTTGTTCAAGGTGTGGGGTGCTGGCCATAATTGCGTCAAATGCACTATGTCATTGCCGCTTGATGAGCGCGAAAGTGCCTCAGTAACACAGTCGGGTCCTTTGAGACAAGTGGGTAGTAAGAAGAAATGTGGAATATGCCGAGCAGATGATCATACCCGTTGAAGATGCCCGAGACGTCCGGATGATGAAAATTAGGCAAAAGTTATTTCAACTGTAACACTATGCAACCCTCCAAATAACCCGAGACAAGCAGGTCGTCCTCGACAAAGTAGAGTTCACTCTGCTGTTGAATCATCAAGTAATCGTTCACGTAAGAGTCAAATTTGTTCAAGGTGTGGGGGTGCTGGCCATAATTGCGTCAAATGCACTATGTCATTGCCGCTTGATGAGCGCGAAAGTGCCTCAGTAACACAGTTGGGTCCTTTGAGACAAGTGCGTAGTAAGAAGAAATGTGGAATATGCCGAGCAGATGATCATACCCATTGAAGATGCCCGAGATGTCCGGATGATGAAAATTAGGCAAAAGTTATTTCAACTATAACGCTATATTAGAAAAACACACTAGAGCAGAAACTCAGTAATCATTTAAATATATGTTAATCAAGTCAGTAGTGTAGTGTTTTGTGCCTAATTATAAGAGTGACACGATATATCGCGCCCTTATATTGGGCGCGATATATCGTGCCTAATTATGAAAGTGGCACGATATCGCGCCCAATATAAGGGCACGATATATCGTGCCACTCTTATAATTAGGCATGATATCGTGCCCAATATAATTAGGCACGATATCGTGCCCCTTTCATAATTAGGCACAATATCGTGCCACTTTCATAATTAGGCACGAACTGCTCCTCTTATAATTAGGCACAAACCGGTCCTCTATGTGTCTCTCGAATCGCTAATATCTGCGTAAGACCCCGCATCAGCGCCATCATATCTGTCGCCCCACCGGCGGATGGATCAACACGAGTATCCTAACGGGTGATGGATCATCATGCGCGATCTGTCTACCGGTGATCGTCATCCGTCAGGGCATCTAAGGGATCATCACCGATGGAATGATGGGCCATCCGTCTATGCCGCTTCTCCACCTCGAATCGTAGGAGTAGTAGTGTCGGCCTCGAATTGGCTCTACTCTCCCCCGATCCTCGCCCTACCCCGACTCGCCCTAATAAAGAAAGCCGGCGCCTCTGCCCCCGCGATAGGGTGGGACTTTCAAATGAGACCACCCTCCTTAGGTGAGACAGTGTGGACTCATCTTACCCATTGATCTTAAAAAATGAAGGGATGTGATTAATTCAGTTTTTTTTTAATTATTTCCTAATTTTCGCTGATTTTAAGAGTAAGATTGTAATTTTGTAATTCAAATTAGTGGTCCCAAATGATTTTATGGGTGAAATTGACACTGTCGGATTTTTGTGGCGGAATTTAAGGAACTGTTTTCTTTCCAAATATTTTTATTTTACAAAGATAATTAGGGTTCTTCTTCTTTGCATAATTAGACATCAAATAATGCATATTTAGTTATTTTGTTGGCACTTTGTTTACGAAAACAAGACATAATTGAATATAACGTCATCGCATATGTAGTTATACTACACTGCATAAATAGGTTCAATATAATGTATATTGCTTTTGGAAATTATAAAAATGGGTTGTTACATAATGTCGCATATTTAGTTATTCCACAATGCATAGATAGTTTCTAGATAATACATAGTTAGTTGATTTTGTTGCATAGTTTATGTCGTCTTGCATAGTTGGATATCTTGTACTACATATTAGTTTTTTTTTTTGCATAGATAGTTTTTCGGATAATGCATATTTAGTTGAGTTTTGTTGCATATTTAGTTTTCGAACTCACCGTTCGTTATTTCTCTCGTATTATTGCACCAATTTTTCTTGTTTTTCTCTGTAATTTTCATGAACTGTAACTTTCGAGTTCTTCACATTTTTTTATTTGCGTTAATGGAGGAATGAGAGAGAGAGAGAGAGAGAGAGAAAGAGAGATGTGAGATTGGGAAAATTGGGAGATGTATGAGAGAGAAAGAGATTTGATTCCATTTTTGTAACTAACTTGTTATGTTATTTTTTATCCATTAAATCATACACATTGATTAATAGTGGGGGATGGTTGAGATTAGTCCATTGTGTCTCACCTAGAGACATGGTCTCACTTGATCTTCCCCTATATATATATATTGTACACCACTAAATATAACATACATTTGACAATAACTTCTTAATATTAGTATGTTTTGACTAGACTCGAGTTACTAGTTTACACCCACCTAAAGGCATTGTATATATGCAACAACTCAATATTTTGTATAGTTTCATGCAACAGTTGGTCACATGCAAAGTATGCTCACAATGACAACATAATTACATAGATATATCCATCTATAATAAATTAATGGAATATCATGCATGATTATATATTTAATTTATTATTTGAACATACATATATATATTTGGGGGAAATTTTTAACTACCCATTTTGGATAAGGGAAACTCTTTTCTACCCACTTTTTTAAAGATTCTACTTGTTTACCCACAATAACCGAAATACCCTTAATTTAAAAAGAACTCAGATTTTAAAAACATTCAAATATATCTTTTCAGATTTAACTTTCACAATTCCCAATATATATCGTGATAAGAGTTATATACCGTGTTAACTCTTATCACGATATATATATATATACCGTGATAAGAGTTATATACCGTGTTAACCCTTATCAAAAAATATATATATATAGGGGGGTTATATAGGTGTTAGAAATTTTTCTAACCGCAAGTCTACTAACGTCAAGTTTTAATATAGTGATATGAGTAGGGTTGTCGTATCCACGGGGAATGCGTGTATAAGTACCAAGTATAAATTACCTATGTTATATTTTGATGATCAATAATAGGTGGATGTCTCAATTTATAAATAAAAATAACTAGATATAACTAATCAAAATATAAACATCTAAATCTATGGGAGAATGAATTCTAGAGGTGTGATGAATCTAGTTTTCCTTATATTATCAATATGGTATATCAATCACAAATTACCAATTTATAAGTCAAGATTTCTACAATAATCATTTTCTCTCGAGTGCCAAATGATTTTAGATCACAATTGGGAAATCAATATCTCTATAAAGATCACCAATTGAAATCTCAATAAAAACTATGAATCTTGGTTGATGGCTTCAAAGGATTCACAAATCTCTCAATTCTATGAAATAGGTTATGCTATTTCAAGGCCATGTATTCAATTACCTCTCTCAAGTGTCAAATCAAATACACCAAACACTCTAAATTATTGATCAAGTAATTTAGAAGCAATAAATCCAAATAGCACAAATAGATTGGGAAATCTAGATTGACAAACCACAATATCAAAACATAAGTTCAAACATAGATTACATCATCCCTCTAGAATTATAAAGTTTAGCTCATGATGAAAATACAAATACCCATAATCAAATGAGAATGCATCTCAAATGATATACAAGAAACAACAAAGAAGGAATTAAGAAGGAATTAAAGATATTAAAGAAGAATCTTATCTATTTCTAGATGATAAATGTCTTCAATCTTCTTCCCCAACTCTTTCCTTGTGTCTTGGTGGTGTCATCCCCAAGTGTCCTCCATTAGTTCAAGCCTACCATGTATCTATTTATAGTATCCTCCTTTTAGATCCAAAAATTGGACATTTATTGTTTTGTCCGCCCACAGTGAGCTGCAATTTTCGAAAATGGGCAATGCAGCGCTAAGGAGGCGCTGCAGCGCGCGTAGAACACTCCTGGGTGCTGCAGCGCCCGTTTTGGGTGTTGTGGCGCTGCTGTTGCGCTGCAGCGCCTCTTTTTCGCGTTGTAGCGCCATCCAAACGTCCGAATTTGCTTTGGGTGTCTTCATAAGAGTTGTATCTCTCTCTCTTAGATTTCCATAGCCACTTGAATCAGCTCAATATCAATTTTGTAGATAGAGTTATGACCAAAATACTAAACCCTACCAGTGCTAGAAATTCCAGACGCGTTTGGACGTTTCTTCAAATCAATCTTTCGTTGTTTGATCATTCTTGCTTCTTTTGACACACGACTCATCAAAATGACTCTAGACTCAATATAATTGGCCCTCAACATGGCTTGGCCACTCAAATGACTCGAAACAATAGAAATTAATACCTAACCTATGAGATATAACAAAAACGACTCAAAATACTCAAAAACAACACAAAACTCTAGTGTCAGAAGCCCAAATCAATGGTATAAAACCAACTGAACAAATACCCCCAAACTTAGATTATTGCTTGTCCTCAAGCAATTACAACTCTAAAATGAAAAATACAAGACACAACAATACAAACAAACTGCAAAACTTCACAACCAATATCATTTGTCTCATTACTCATTTCACTATCAATCAAGCATGCGTTTTGACATTGTGATCAAATGAGTTGAATGTTCATGCCAATTTCGTTTACATTATTAAGTGTTATCAAAATGATCCGCTTCTAATTATCAAGAAATAATGTTTACCGGATTCCATAAGCTTGTCTTTCACACTAATCTCCACTAATGTAGGCTAATGTAACACAAGGATCAATAGGACTTTTAAAGCTTGTAATGTGGGCTTAGGGTAAGGTAGGAAAATATAGGAATAAGTGGCTCAAATCACCCAAACACACAATTAACACTTCGAATTATCAATAGGCACTACCCTTCACTTTTTTTTTGGCATCCCCAATGTTTATGAACTTTCAATCCCGTTGAATTTTTTTTTACATTTTTTTTGTAACCCCCAAACTTATTCTTTTGCATACATGGGGTTTCATCTTTTCTTTTCTCGGGCAACTTCATTCAAATAACCACATACCCTTCTCATCATCCCCTCCTCAATCTTCAATATTTTTCTATATTATGTGTGTACGTATGAGTGATGGGTAATTAGGATTTTCACATTTAGGCTCTGGGTATTCGATTGGTTGCCAAAGAAACGGGTTTATAAGGCTCAAAGGGGACACTAGGAAAATATAATACAAATGTAGGCATTTTAGACTCTAACTTGTTCAAAGATGGCCTAAATCACTTCCTCATGGTTACTTCGCCTAGGATTTCGCCTCAACTAGTGATCAGACAAGTTCTAGCATCGTGTGGGATCATACAAGAAACACTCAACTTCATAAATCATTTTCAAATAAATCAACCAAATTATGCATGTAGATGGAATTAATGGAACGAAGCATAGATCACCGCTCAAACACATGCTCTTTTGACCGTTTAACTCATATTCGACAAATTCACTTAGTCATGCAGTTCTATAGTTCAACAAATGACTCGACTCGACTCAACTCAAAGCAAATATACAAGACACAAAAAAAACACGAAGAAAGTAGGATCACAAACTGAAAAAAGTATTACCACTCTCCCAAACTTAATATAACCATTGTCCTCAATGGAAGAGGTGCAACTCCTCGTCGGAATCGTGGGGTGAAAGCAACAGGGCCAATTGGTAGCACTCCATAGGGTCGATGGCTTTTTCCTTGCCTTTCTATGATTTAGGAGGCACAATACCAACCTGTCAAACAAAACCAAACGTGGAAACGAGCAATGGGGTAAAGTACCACAATATCATGTGAAGACCATGGGAGCTACATCAGTGTTATATAATTGTGATCGACATGTGAACTCCTCCAAGCAATCAACCAAGAAGGGTATGCAAAAGTGTTAAATTTCTCATTGAGGCACTTTATCAAACACATGGTGGGCATAAATCAAGGTAAATGATGTATATGCAATTATATATCAAATTATGCCAAAATTTCAATGCATCCAAATACTATCACAATAAGCACCTTTTGCACATAATTTCACAAGAATCGCGTAATGAGCATGCAAGAGGGATAGGGGTGAGATGCAACATGACTACTTCTAATAAAACACAAACATTCTAACTAATCAAACTATGAAAGCAAGTAAAATGAGCTTGGGTTGCCTCCCAAGAAGCGCTAAATTTAAAGTCTTTAGCCAGACTTTTGTTTTACTCAACCGGGATCCAAAAACAAGTGTCGATCATGCCATGCCTTTGTATTTTCCAATAGTATAGGCGATGCTTCAGTGTATGTAAGACGTGGATGATTAAGGATCACAATGTTGATGGTATTTTGGAAATCAAAAAATGTGTTCCTAATGATGAAAAATGGTTTATCAATCATAGTAAAGATATTTCTATCTTTACTCACATTAAATATCATGAAATCTGTAGAACATGTGAATTGATCACCATTTTCAAACATTGTTCCTTCAAGTGTATGCTTCTCAAAATTTGATACATTTGAATTGAAGCTTACATCTAGAGTGCACATATTTTTGTCAATATGAGGATTTTCAATTGAGTGAAAGATAGAGATACTCCCTGAGTTAGTTTGACATGGCTCCTCCTCTTGTAAGATCGAATTGCACTCTTCAAAAGTCTCCTCCAAATTTTGAAGGATGTCCATCTTTTTCATAATGGGCAATTCATGTTCATGATTTTCTATTTCACCAGGTCCCAAGAATGATGACGACTCTTCATTATTAAGTTGTTCAATCATTTGTTGGAGTAACTTTGACATATTTTGACATGTAATCTCAGTTTGTTGAATGCTTGCCTCGGTTTGTAATAATCCATTATCACTTTCTTGATTTTTTATCTTACACTCTTCGATAAACTCAGCAAGATTTTTTTTCCAACTCGGTCCGACGTTTTATCTCATCTTGTCATCTTCTTGGCTCACATTCGTCTAGAAATTGATAAAATATTTCTTCCAAGCTAGACAATTGTTCTTGTGGCTGATGAAAGGTTTCATGATTTGCCATAGTATGGGCCCATACATTTTCTTGAGGTGGATAATAAGGAACAAAATGGTTCACACTTTGACTTCCAAAAATCCCAGTAGCATCATCGGTTGGCCACGTATATGCATACATTATAATTTCATCCAACGATGTGCCTAAAAAAATTACATAAAATTAAAACAATAAAAGAAAGAAACAAAAAAAATAGTCAAATTACAACTAGTCAATCAACCTTGATATCACACAAAACACATTCCCCGGCAACGGCGCCAAAAAACTTGTTAGAAATTTTTCTAGTCGCAAGTCTATGGTGTCAAGTTTTAATATAGTGATATGAGTAGGGTTGTCATATCCACAGGGAATGCGTGTATAAGTACCAAGTATAAATTACCTATGCTATATTTGACAGATCAATAATAGGTGGATGTCTCAATTTATAAATAAAAATAACTAGATATAACTAATCAAAATATAAACATCTAAATCTATGGGAGAATGAATTCTAGAGGTGTGATGAATCTAGTTTTCCCTCATATTATCAATATGGTATATCAATCACAAATTACCAATTTATAAGTCAAGATTTCTACAATAATCATTTCCTCTCTCGAGTGCCAAATGATTTTAGATCACAATTGGGAAATCAATATCTCTATAAAGATCACCAATTGAATCTCAATAAAAACTATGAATCTTGGTTGATGACTTCAAAGGATTCACAAATCTCTCAATTCTATGAAATCCTAGGTTATGCTATTTCAAGGCCATGTATTCAATTACCTCTCTCAAGTGTCAAATCAAATACACCAAACACTCTAAATTATTGATCAAGTAATTTAGAAGCAATAAATCCAAATAGCACAAATAGATTGGGAAATCTAGATTGACAAACCACAATATCAAAACATAAGTTCAAACATAGATTACATCATCCCTCTAGAATTATAAAGTTTAGCTCATGATGAAAATACAAATGCCCATAATCAAATGAGAATGCATCTCAAATGATATACAAGAAAAACAAAAAAAGAAGGAATTAAAGATATTAAAGAAGAATCTTATCTATTTCTAGATGATAAATGTCTTCAATCTTCTTCCCCAACTCTTTCCTTATGTCTTGGTGGTGTTGGTTTTCACCCCCAAGTGTCCTCCATGCCCTAGTTCAAACCTACCATGTATCTATTTATAGTATCCTCCTTTTAGATCCAAAAATCGGACATTTCTTGTTTTGTCCGCCCACGGGCGTTGCAGCGCTCGAAAATGGGCGCTGCAGCCAAAACACAAACCCAGATCTGTCCATTTTGCACTGGAGCGCTAGCGCCAAGGAGAAGCGCTGCAGCGCGCATAGAACACTCTCCTGGCGCCGCATTTCCGTTTTGGGCGCTTTGTTTATTTATTCATTTATTCATAGTCAGCTCTTTTTTATTTGCTGTAGCGCCATCCAAACGTCCGAGTTTGCTTTGGGTATCTTTATAAGAGTTGTATCTCTCTCTCTCTTAGCTTTCCATAGCCACTTGAATTAGCTCAATATCAATTTTGTAGAGAGAGTTATGACCAAAATACTAAACTCGCCGGTCTTTAGAAATTCCGCACGCGTTTGGGCGTTTCTTCAAATCAATATTTCGTTGTTTGATCATTCTTGCTTCTTTTGACACACGACTCATTAAAATGACTCTAGACTCAATATAATTGGCCCTCAACATGGCTTGGCCACTCAAATGACTCGAAACAATAGAAATTAATACCTAACCTATGAGATATAACAAAAACGACTCAAAATACTCAAAAACAACACAAAACTCTAGTGTCAGAAGCCCAAATCAATGGTATAAAACCAACTGAACAATAGGACCCCCCTATTATATGAGTACATAGGACCAAATCCAAGCCACAAATCTATTAATTTCAATGGTTGTGATTAAATCTGATTAATGTTGATTAAATACGTGATAAAGTCAAAATGGGGGCAAATCAGTCCACATAAAAATAGGGGTGTTGGCTAAATTTAAAAAATCCCATGAAAATAGGATGAGTTACCATCAACTTTGCAGTTACAATCCACCAAATCTGTTATCCAAAATCGTCCCAGCCATAATCATCCTCTCCAAAATCTGTTATGCAGAAAATTCATTTCTTCATCCCCGTTTTTTTCTTTAAAAAATACATGCATGCTATGATCGGAATGTTGCTTATATGTTCTTAAATACTTGCTCGCACATATGCAAAATGTTGCTTATGTTTGTTTTGTGTTTTAAACTCTCAGATTAATTGAGCATTGTTTGATAAAAAGCAAATATACATAAACTAATATTATGTGGTCTCTCCATTTATTCAATCATTATTTTTTCATCATATCTAGATTTTATGTATTGAAAATTTTTGATTACGTACCTATTTTTTCTAACTCAGTACTTTGCTTAGTTATGGCTTGAATTTTGCTTACATGTGCATAATTATATGCTTATATATATGCTAAATATTGCTTAATTATTTATTTTGCTTGAATCAGTTGGGATTGCACATGTGCCGCAACATCGAATTGAAATAACATCGTATTCATCTCCGAATTGGATACCGGAATGTGACAAAAATATGACTCCAAAAGAAGGAATGAATTTTGATAATGTCGACAACGAAATACAATTCTACAAAATATATGGTCATGCTTATTACTCATATGTACTCTGATTATTTGTGACTGTTGTAATGCTTTTCGAGTAAATAATTCAACATTCGTGCAAAATTTGGTTACTGCAGTCCCATATGTTCAATTGCTTATTTGTGTGTAAAGTATTTCTTGTGAAAGGATGTTATGGTGCTTACAAAGCAATTGAGTTATGCTTGCAGTATCAAAAAACCATGAAAATAATTGCTTACGTACAAAGCAATTGAATTTTGCTTACAAAGCGATTGAAGTCTACTTACAAAGCAATTGAATTATGCTTACAATATCTAAAACATTGAAAATAATTGCTTACAAAGCAATTGAATTTTGCTTACAAAACAATTGAATTCTGCTTGCAATATCTAAAAACCATGAAAACAAATACGGCACTAACTAGAAAACATTCTTATATCAACTACGAATGTACATCAAAACCAACCATATTTAAAATGGCTATAAAAAACTACAATATTCAATATTTTTGATCAAAAAGTATGAAACAACAACGTTTCCTTGTGATCCTAACTCATTTTAGCAAACTCTTTCGCCCGTCCCAAAACCGACTCTCTTTTGCCATTTCCAGCAGAAAATCTATAAAGAAAAGACACTAGTCAGTTATATAAAGCATTCATTAACATACAATCATTTATAAGTATAACAACAACCAAGCATAAGCATAATATAACACATACATAAGCATAATTGAATACATACATAAGCAAAATTGTTTACAACATTAAGCAGTTGATAACATCAATAAGCAATCCCCCAGACTTAGAAAAAACATGACAACACTAATTACCCCCATGTTTGAGTATATAAGTATAGTACAAAACATACATAAGCATAATTATCAACAACAATAAGCAGTTTAAACCCTCATTAAGCAATCTCCCAGACTATGAAAAAACATGGTGCTCCTGATTACCCCATGTCTGCCAAACTTTGTTTTTTCAACTAGTAAAATCAGTGGAAAAAAACCACAACAGATCCTAAGCATTTGCACATACTTGAACAAAAACATGATCAATTTAAACTCCATTTCCCAAAATTTTCATCGTGTTGTACAAAAATTAAAACCCAAAACACAATATTTTACACCGACTAAAAATAGATAATTTTATCAACATATGAACTTACCCAAAAACACAATATTTTACACCGAAGAAGAACAAACGTGATACCGTTTGAAAATTGTCACCGCCTCGAAAACCCCCCATCGAGTTTGGGGTTTTCACGAGAAATGGGGTTTTTCACGGGTTTTTCTCTTCTTGTGTGGTTTTCACGATATCTGTGGAGATGGAGTTTCTTCTGTGTAGATGGAGATGGGTTTTTCAGAGGAGATGGAGATGAAGATGGGTTTTTCAGAGGAGATAAAGATGTTTTTTCACGTGAAGATGGAGACGGTTTGCAGAGAAGAAGGGAAGAAGGGATTAATTGCAAAGAATATGCAGTATCTTAGATACACACGTCCCTAAAACGGTTCCTATTTTTTAGCCCACTACCAAAAATAATTTCCCTCCCAAAAATTGATTTTAATTAAAATTACCAAGATGTCCCTTTTTAATTAAGTAATACATTAAATAATGGTAAAATCGATTAATCTCAACCATTTAAAAATTAAATCAATGACTCAGATTTGGTCTCGTGTACTCACCTAAGTTATGTGGACTCACCTGATCTAAATCCTATATATATATATATATACCGTGATAAGAGTTATATACCGTGTTAACCCTTATCAAGATATATATATATATATACTAGAACAACACCCGTGTGTTACACGGATTTGTCAAAAAATAAAAATTTGTGTCACAAACTATGATAGTTATAAGAGATCCAAAATACAAATTAAAAATACTAAAAAAAAAATTCAAAATTTAGAAGAGTATCATACAATCATTCATTTCAAATTCTAAAAACGTCTTTGTAAACTATATTATTTATTCTACTTGAAAGTGTAACATCCTCGTCACAACAACAAATTTTCAAGCCGTGTTAGTTTTAAATGGTTGAAAAAGTGCAATTTCAATCTTTGAATATTTTTTGGAAAGGGAAAAAATCTCTATAAAATTATTTATTTGTGCTAATTTCAAATACTTGGCCGTAGTTTGCTTTTGCACAAAAGTTAATAAATTAGTTATGGTAAAAATAATGAATCATTGACATGTTTAAAAAATATATTTAATATAATTGTTATACTTCCGTAAATGATTTAAATCAAAATTAAAAGTATAATAAGTATTAGAGATAATAATTGAAATTATATCCTTGTTTTTTTGTATCATAATAATATTTAATTCATAATTAATTTGCAAACTCAAAAATAGCTTCCTATTTTATATCCTTGATTTTTAGAATTATTTAATTTGTTGATTGAATGTTTGATTGGGTTTTAATAGTTAAATAAGGAAATAGGAAATTTAATTATTACGTTGATGATAAATTGGTAGTAAATTGATATAATAAATCAATTTATAATTGGAAGAATAAGGTGGTGTCATGGTTTGCCACATGGCTAAATATAAAGGTGACACATGGATTTGGAAGAATAAGATGTTGACACGTGTACCAAATTGCTCAGGTGAAGACATGTGGCTTGTTTTTTCTTTTAGTATATAGGGTTGATACCATGATGAGAGTTATATATTGTGTTAACCCTTATCAAGATATACATATACCGCGATAAGGGTTATATACCGTGTTAACCCTTATCAAGATATATATATATATATATATCGTGATAAGAGTTATATACAGTGTTAACCCTTATCAAGATATATATATATATATATATATATATATATATAGATTGGTTCAAATGAGACCAATCCCTTTAGGTTAGTCCATAAGAACACATATGGACTCTTGATTTAAAATTTTGGATGGTGTAGATCATTTTAGTTAATTTAGGCATATAAGGGTATATTTGTACTTTTATTTTTTATTAGTTATGTTAATTGGATGGTTATTAGCTATATTTACGGAAACATAATCATACCTTTTCAGTACCCGGTTTTTAGGGAGGAAAAATCATCAACTTCAATCATTTTTTTCAAAATTGATAATTCTTTCCGCCATATTTGTGAACAATCATTTTATTGTATACTTAGTTCAGTGGACTTGTATTCGTATTCTTAGTTATATAAGTAGTTTAGTGAATTTGTATACTTAGTTCTGTGGATTTGTATACTTAGTTCAATGGAATTGTATACTTAGTTATATAAGTAATTCAATGTAATTGTATACTTAGTTAAATGTTTCTGTATACTTAGTATTATTTTAATGTATAGTTAGTTCAATGTAATTGTATACTTAGTTAATTATTTCTGTATACTTAGTAAAGTTTTAATGTACAAGTAGTTTAGTGTAATTTTATACTTAGTTAATTGTTTATGTATACTTAGTAATGTTTTAATGTATAGTTAGTTTAGTGTAATTGTATACTTTTCATTAATTGTTGCACGATTTTGTTGCCATATTTGAATAATTTGCAGGTTCGAATAGGAAGGGAGAGAAAAGAAAGGTGAATCGATTGATTATGGGGACGTGATCAATACAAAATCACATCCCTAATTTTTAGGAAGCGGTTACTATATTTAATTTCCTGGATTCCTATTTTATCCCTTCGGTTGTATACTTACTTATGAAATGTCGTATATATTGTAATATATCTTGGCCATTGATTTACTATTTGGATGGTGTAGATTTGGTCATATGGACTAACCTAGGAGGGTGGTCTCACGGGATACCATATATATATATATATATATATATATATATATATATATATATATACCGTGATAAGTTATATACCATGTTAACCCTTATCACGATATATGTATACCGTGATAAGAGTTATATACCGTGTTAACCCTTATCAAGATATATATATATATATAAATAGGGATGGGATCTCATGTGGCAGCATCTTACCATGTGGCAGTGTGGACAGATCCCATCCCTACATCCTAAAAAATCAATGGCTTACATTAGCCCTTTAAAACACCATTTTATAATTAATTTTAATACCAAAAGGGCATTTTAGTAATCTACAAAAAATGCCTAAATTAATACCATAATTAATAACCTAAAATCAAGGGATCCTCTTGATTGCAATCTTGCCAAAACAAACTAAACGTTAATTTAGGGAAAACAGGCGTTCCCTATCACCTTTCTCATTCTTCCTCCATCCAAAATTCAGCAACCAGACCAATTTTGACGTCCCAAAAACACATAAAAGAAAACCTACAGTCGGGAAAAAAAAAAGAGCACAAAAACTTTTCTAAAATGGGCGACGAGTTCGATGAATCACAACATGATGAAGTGTTGGCGGACAAGCCTGATGAAAGCTGGGTTTCAGATGCTTTTTTTCCTGGTATGTGTGTTTATGTTTCGAAAAATTGTGCAATATCCTTATTCATCCTGTAGATGTTTTATTTAAAAATATGGAATCATAATTGATGGTTATGTTAGTGTAAAGAAATGTACAGAGATGTACACATTAGATATAAGATTGATGTACACATATATTTAATATTGTGTACATGTAAGCTTATCTGATATATGTTGTGGGATGGTGGGGTGATGATGAATCTTTTATGTGAAATCGTTGTATACACATATTGCAAAATATATGTCTGTATAGCAATGTTTGGTGTATAGATATTTATGTTTTTGTGTTAATTTAAAATGTGATATGTGTTTAAATGTTTATTTGAAGCTATACATTAACATATATAGTTGTGTACAACAATCGGCAAACTTGTGTATTTGCAACATATTATGGTGTATATATACGAAAACTTTGGAGATTTAGAATGAGAACAAACAATGGTGTTCGAATAATTCTGTAGTAGTGTAAAAACATCTTATTTTCGTATACATATGCTTCAATATTGGTGTGATTAATATAAATATTCAGTGTAAATTGTAAGATTTTTTATTTATGAAAATGTACGCTAATATTGAAACTACTGTGCATTTTGAAACGTTCTAGCACGTCAAAATACTAGAGCGCCTGGTAATATCACCCGACAACACCAAATACCTGAAGTTGAACAAGATAAAATACCGCGAGTGGGCATGCATTTTGCGAGTTGGGATAAGGGTGTGGAGTTTTATAGTAATCGTGCAAGCACGAAACTAAATAGGAAGTGTGGAATGTTTGATACATGTTTTTATCTTAATTTTGATGATTTTATTTTATCACCAAAACAATGTTTTTTAAAGGTTGTCCAAATACTCCTAAATGATTTAAAATGGTTTTAATATTTTCCGAAGTATTTCCTCAAGTTTATTTTTGATAATAATGGACAACACTTTTAATGATTTTATATCAATGGATTTTTCTCTAAAACAAGGTTCCTAAATGTTGTCTAAATACTCGATCGGTTTAAAATGTTTTTACTAAATTTTGGAGTATTTCTTGAGTTTTATTTTCGACAAAAATTGGACAACATTTTTGTCTCGTGGTCGACCGGTCGCCCATAGGGCAACCCATACCGAAGATGTTTTTAGAAAAAGCAGAGGTCGGCCGGCCGCCCGATGGTCGACCGGTACTGCATGTTTTGTTTTGAAGCAGAACAAACCTCTTCGTTTTTTTTTTTTATTAGGGGGACCGGTTGAGGCAAGAGGGTCGACCGGTCGGGCTATGTCGACTAGTCGCCCTGTTGATTTTTTCAAAGTGTTCTTATTTCTCTTATTTTGCGTGCGGCCGTGCATACTGTGCATTAATGACAAAGAAAAATATGACCGTTTGATGAGACACATTTCCTTAAATTGTGGGATTGATTTCTAACAGCTATATTCTTGATTTTAATTGTATTTTTCTGTAGATTTTCAATCCCCAAGAGGAGCCTATGCTTGATCAATCATCTCCTATAAATAGAGGAAGTTTTGGAGCAACCAATACAACAATTGAGATACAACACAACATGATACACTTCAAGCAAATACTTGGTCTTTCATTGTTATTATTCTTGTTGTAAATTTGCCTAGCTTATCACTTTCACATCCTTGAGGTCTAGGCTATTCTTGATTACACCTTGCACTCAAATTGTATTATTCATTATTGAGTTGTAATCTTGATTTTTGGTTATCATTCAAACACAAGATATCCTTGTGAGTGTTCTTGTGGTAAGAACACACTTGGATGATCTAGGTGATAGGTGCAAGAAGATTGTGGTGATCTTCTTATTGAGATGTTGAAGAATTTGGTATTCTTCAAGGTTGAAGATTGTGGTAATCTTCACAAGGTGCCGTTGAAGGAAGATTGTGGTAATCTTCAAAGGGGGATTGTGGTAATCTCCAAAGGTGTTGTTGTAGAAGAGTGTGGTGCTCTTCAAGGTGTTGTAAGTTGAATTTGTATTAATTTTGGTAATTAATAAAATTCTTTTTCTTTGAAATCCATCCAGGATATCTTTGGGGTGGTAGAGGATTAGACCCAGGTGGGTTGAACCTCTTTAAATCGGCGTGTGTTGTTTACATTCCGCACCTTTATTATTGTGTTTGAGCATTTGGTTATAAAAAGAGGCGAAATCGAAAAGATGGAGATAATCTATTCACCCCCTCTAGATTATCGTAGCCGCTTGGACTTACAAGTGGTATCGAGCCAAACTCTTTGGCAAGCTCGTTTCACATCGCGAGTGAAGAGAAACGATCGTCGGCTCTGAACGAAGCTCATCTATCCAAAGACCTCCACCACCAAGCCACCACTATTTGATTACAAAAATTTTATTTTTTGGAAAGAAAGAATGGAATGCTACTTACAAGGTTGCGGGTTCGACATTTGGAACACCGTAATGAACGAAGAATCCATTCCGATGAAAGATACACCACACACCTCAAAAGGCTTCAAAAATCTCAATGATGAAGAAAAGAAAATCATCTCCTTAAACGGTAAGGCTTTAAATATTTTGTATTGTTCATTTACTAATATAGAATATGAACATATTGTAGGAATAAAATCGGCACATGAAGTATGGAAAAAATTAGAAGCCATCTATGGAGTATTTGCAAATGAAAGGAGTCAAACAAAAACATCTACTTCTCAAGGTCTTACAAGCTCAAATCTAAGGAACAAGCCTCCTACAACTTCCAACTATGAAGAAGTTGAATATTGTTTTATGGGCATCAATGAAGAAAATGAGGTATGTCTTAAACCCTCTACCTCCTATGATATTGTTATTCAAAATGATTATAATGATTTGCAAAATGATTATGATAAACTTCAAAATGAATTCCAAAGCTTACTTGTTAAATACAAAAATTTTAAAAAGGAATTCAATATTTTGAAAAATGATAAGGATAGTTTACTTACTTCCTATGAATCACTATCATGTGCTCACACCACCACACTTGACAAGGTTAGAAACCTTGAAAAAGAAAATAGTACTCTTGTTGAGAATATTGATTGCATGAAAAATGATTTATCTAAATCCAACTTGAGTACCGATAAAATGACCAAGATTGTTGATTGTTCGATACTAGAACTTGATCATAAAACTAAGGGTGTCAATCACATGAAAAAGAATCAAGTCTCTAAGCATGTTAGTCATTATGCTCCTAGAATTATTACATGTTTCTATTGCGGTAAAAAGGGTCATACGGCTAATTTTTGTCGAGCTAGAAATAGCTCTAATTATTGTTGGAGACCTAAAAGTCTCAAGACTAATTCCAAAGGACCCAAACACATGAGGGTACCACAAAATAATGTCATATTAGGTACCCGGCGAAATAATGATCGAAAAAAATTCATACCGCCAAGAAGACATCAAATGACCGTTTCATTTGATCAAAAAAAGAGAAACTATTCTCAACAAAGCAAATTTCCAAGAGGAGGATATAATCAAAATTGGGAAGAACATAGTCCTTGGAAATGGCAAAGACATCATCAAGATAATTTTCAAAGAAGAAGAGATCATCAACAACGGGAAGGTAACAAACCTTGGAAATGGAGTGATCAAAGAAGTCATCATCAACAAAGTGACTTCTCAATGGGAAGATATCATCAACAATGGGAAAGACACAACCCATGGAAACGGCATAATTGGTAAACCGTATCTCCCCATTTATATATGCATTTTATTTTAATTCTATGCATGTTTTTAAATTGTGTCTTAATTGCAAAATGAGTCTTCAAGCATTTATTTTTAATGTAGGTCCTTTATATATTTGTGAGTTTCAAAATTTCTAAAAGAAGACCTTGCATGATTCTCTAAAACTTTTGAGCATTTAATTAGACTTATGTGGCTTGTTATCTCTTATATAATCTTATAGCATAAGCTCTTTTTTGATATCTCCTATTACTTGCCTACACGTGTATTTTCTATGCAAATTTTGTCTAAGAATTGTGTAGGATACATATCTCATACTCATTGGCTATTACGTCATCAAGTTTCTTAAACTATCGAGGTATGTCTACTCGTATTTTTCTTTAAACTCGATATTATGCACATATCTTTCAAGATATTTTATTTTAACCCCTTAAGTGCCCCTAAATGATTTTGCAAATATTTTCTTTAAAAAGGCACTACGTGTTAAGTCTCTATTTTATCGTATATATGTTTTCCCGAAACCCATATTTGTTGGATATAGTCCAAAATTATCTTTTTGCAAAGTTTTAAAACTTTTGGGGTGAAAAATAGAGTTTTGGAAAACTCTGGGAAAAGGAAAAATTACTGGGGACGGTCAAAGCGGCGGCCGGTTGCCCCTGCACGTCGGCCGTCGCCCCTACCTCGGCCGTCGTCGGTCTATTTTACAACATATTATCGTTCTGTCTTGATTCTCAAAAGCAGACGCAAAAATCCCTCAAACCCTTAGCAGCGATTTTTTCATCCCCTTTTCTCTAGAATCTTCAATTCTTCATCATTTTTCACGATTCTTGTTGCTAATCTTCTTATTTCACAAGAATCTTACATATATGGCTCCCCCAAAGAATTCCACCGGTCGAAATCCCATCTCCAAGCGTAGAAGGGGCGGAGAGGGTTCGTCGAGAAATCGGCAAGAGGAAGCCGAACAAAGGGATATTCGAGCCGCTCAAAGAAACGTGGCTCAAGAAGGTGATGATGTTCAAAATCCCATTCTCTCTCGGGCCCAAATTACCGAGCTACGTGGAACAATTTCTCCAAAATTGCCGTTGGGCGAAAGGTAAAAAATCCTTTGTTACTCAAGCCCCTAATTCCCACAATGTTCTTAATTTCATCAATAAATATGCGGAATGGTATTATGAGGATTCGGGAATGGGGGGAAAATCTATTGCTCGGACTAAAATGTGTCGTTTTAGTTCATTTACAAATGAGTATCCTACTATAAGAGGATTTTTTGAGAAGCAAGGTTGGATGTATTTATGGGAACATGCTTATGTTTTGTATGATGATGATAGTATCCAACTCTTTTATGCCAATATGTGGGTCGAATATGATGTTGAAAGGAAGCCTATAGTAAATTCACTTATAAGGGTCGTCATTTTAGATGGACTCCCAATGATATTTGCGGCTTTTACATGTTAGAGAAGGTGGTTGGGATTATTTCTCTTGTGGGACTTGGAATGATGAAATGTTGGGACGGAGTTGAGGCAGTCGACGGTCGAAGCCTATGTGTCGGCCGTCGCCTGTTGATTTTTTCAAATTGTTCTTATTTCTCTTATTTATGTGCGGCCGGTCGCCTGTGCATTGACAAAGAAAAATATGACCGTTTGACAAATGAGACTCATTTCCTTAAATTGTGGGATTGATTTCTATGACTATATTCTTGATTTTAATTGTATTTTTCTGTAGATTTTCAATCCCCAAGAGGAGCCTATGCTTGATCAATCATCTCCTATAAATAGAGGAAGTTTTGGAGCAACCAATACAACAATTGAGATACAACACAACAAGATACACTTCAAGCAAATACTTGGTCTTTCATTGTTATTATTCTTGTTGTAAATTTGCCTAGCTTATCACTTTCACATCCTTGAGGTCTAGGCTATTCTTGATTACACCTTGCACTCAAATTGTATTATTCATTATTGAGTTGTAATCTTGATTTTTGGTTATCATTCAAACACAAGATATCATTGTGAGTGTTCTTGTGGTAAGAACACACTTGGATGATCTAGGTGATAGGTGCAAGAAGATTGTGGTGATCTTCTTCTTATTGAGGTGTTGAAGAATTTGGTATTCTTCAAGGTTGAAGATTGTGGTAATCTTCACAAGGTGCCATTGAAGGAAGATTGTGGTAATCTTCAAAGGGAGATTGTGGTAATCTCCAAAGGTGTTGTTGTAGAAGAGTGTGGTGCTCTTCAAGATGCTGTAAGTTGAATTTGTATTAATTTTGGTAATTAATAAAATTCTTTTTCTTTGAAATCCATCCCAGGATATCTTGGGGTGGTAGAGGATTAGGCCCTAGGTGGGTTGAACCTCTTTAAATCGGCGTGTGTTGTTTATATTCGCACCTTTATTATTGTGTTTGAGCATTTGGTTATAAAAAGAGGGCGAGGAAAATCGAAAAGATGGAGATAATCTATTCACCCCCCCTCTAGATTATCGTAGCCGCTTGGACTTACATGGAACGTGTGGCAAAATTGCATCTCACAACAGCCGAACATGTCCAGAACAACCTACATAATACAACTACACTTTTCCCAGCATTTTCAAATTTCGTAGAGTCCAAAAAACTGTTATCAGATTTGACTTATGTTAAATGAACGTCATTTATATTGTAATTGAATGTCATTTATATTATAACTGAATGCCATTTATATTCTAGTTTTACACCATTTTTTAGTCCATTTGACTTCAAATAAAAAAATACCGTGTAACCTAAACACTTTTATGTTGTAATCGCTATCTGTTGATGATACACAACTTTTCAAAGGATTACGATGACTTCCAAATAGTAAAAATAATTGTAGTGCTTCAACTAAAAATCGAAAAATATAGTAAATTTGTGGCATATTGTGGTGTATATATATGAATACTTTGGTGGTTTATAAGCAGTAAATTATGGTGTACACATAATTATATTATAGTATAATAAACTCTTGTTTTGGTATACATTGGTTTGACATTTCATGATAAGTATGACATTCAGAAGTACATTGTTACATTGAGTTCCAAAATAAAAAGTAATTATAGTACTTGAACACAAGCTGCTTAACAATTATGTATACACACGATTCGTTAAAACATCAACTGATAAATCTCCCCGGAAGTTCTTCAATGTTTATCCTAGCAAGCTCCCGAATCCCATTTCAATAACCGCTCTTGTCTGATAATTATTGAGCCGAACCAATGCGCCCGATATAACATTGGGGACGGATCTGGTCCTCAGTTTGGACGACAAATCTTTGAGCGCAGATTTTGCGCTCTTTCTCCTCGGGTTAACATCACTCGGACCCTCGTTCGGGACTGGGGAGGCAGGTCTCTTCCTATTTCCTCTTGCCATCTAACCTGTAATTTACAAAAGTTAAATAACACATCACATGACGTACATAATACGAAGGTGGATAGAATATCAGGGCACAAAAACACAATACCCTGTGTACTTATATGCCAAAATTAACAAACAAAACACCAAAATATGAATGAAAAAACACAAAACTTCAATCATTGTGCAAAATATGCACAACAAAATTGATTTATGAAAACCAAATGTAAACTTAATGTGTACTAGTGCAATAACACAATACCATGTGTACTTATATACCAAATTTAACAAAAATAACACCAAAATATGAATGAAAAAATACAAACTGCAGACATTGTGACAAAATATGCACAGCAAATTGATTATGTATATACCAAAAGCACAACGAAAATTGTCATGCTTGCGTAAGATTACACCAAAAATATGAATGAAAAAGGCACAAATTGAGTAATGAGAGGGTTATACAATTCGTTATCTATGTGTATACCATTTTGTCGTACATTTATACTATATAGATTGCAACCCATTACATTCAATGATATAATTCCACATAACCAACTTAAAAAGGCGTGAGTAAAAAAGGCCATTATAAGAACCCTAAAAAATTCAAACTAAAAAAAAAATTGTGTCCTACAACTAGGTCAACAAAAACTAAGGAAAAATCCATAAATAAACATCTTCAATTGATATAAAATATGTTGTCGAAGTTGGGTAAAAATCCTTTGATCGTGCACTGCTGCACTCCAAAAAATCGAAAAAATAGAAGCGGGGACGAACCTTGATGTAGATTAACATAAGCGTTTTGGAGGTTTTATGCCCAACTGGATTTCACCGTACACAGAGGAGTCCATTGGCTCGATTTTTTCAGAAAAACAATGGTGTTTACAGCCGTTTGTGAGAAGGAATTTTGGAGGAGATGAAGTTATTGTAGTCGTGTGATAGTGGATTTGTGAGGGGGGACAAAAACTTTTAGAATTTTGGGAGAAGCGGGAGATATTTTTGGTGATTGAATCCCATAAAGATAGGAAATTGTGGGGAGTTACCAAAATTGGGCGTTACTTAATATTTATGATTTGTCTATTTTTACCTTAAATGGGCTGATTACAATTTAAAAAAAACGAAAAAAAAAACAGGCCATTGGATTAAACATGTTAATGGCCTAGATCTGTCCACACTGCCACGTATTAGGGGTCTTGCCACATATGATCCTATACCTATATAAATATATCGTGATAAGAGTTATATACCGTGTTAACCCTTATCACGAGATATATATATATATATATATATATACCGTGATAAGAGTTATATACCGTGTTAACCCTTATCAAGATATATATATATATATATATACCGTGAAAAGAGTTATATACCGTGTTAACTCTTATCAAGATATATATTTAAAATTAATAAATCCCTTAAAAATTTTATAACATGTTATACTATAACACATTATATATTATAACGTGTTATAGTAATAAACACGATAATTAGTTTAAAAAAAAGAATTAAAAGTTTTTTTAAATAAAAAATATTAAATATTAAATATGAAAATTTTAAAAAAAACTATACACCTTTTTTTTAAACATTTGCCATTTATTTAAAATCTTAAAATTATAGAATAATAAAACTCAAAATTATTTTTAAAAAATTGTTTTTTTTTATACTAAACGATTTTATAAAAATCTGAATTTATAAAAATTGTGTTAAAAATATGAAAATAAAGAAAAATATATTTTATGTAAGATAGAAATATGACCCCACCTACTTTTTACTTTCCCACCCATTTCTTGCTTTTGTATTCAAGTGTCAAGGGTATTTGGGTAAAAGAACCATAAAAGTGGATAGAAAACATGGTATTTTATCTTGGTGGCTAAAAAAGAGGTTGACCTATCCAATGTGGGTATTTTATACAATATTCTCTGGTTATGCTTGGTTCAAGATTAAGATTGGGTTTGATTAATTCCCAAGTTAATATTTGGCCTTATCTAAAGGATACACTAAGACCTAATAACATGTTTGTTTGAATGATTGGGGTGCTGGATATGTGTGAGATTTGTAATAATGAGTTTGATATAGGTTGAATAATAATAGCCAAATGGTGGTATATTACTTTTGGACCCTCTATTTAGAATTAGTTTCCCAATTTTACCCCATAGCAACAAATGCATTTCTTTTGTCTTAGAAATGACCAACTTCAATTTTCCAGAAATGAATCTTTGGACTATTTTGTTGAAAATATATGCTCTTTTGCAACCACACGCTATATAACAAAGATTCAACCTAAAAAATACCGATCAAAAAAAAGATTCAACCTAAAAACTCAATTTACATGAGAGAAATCATCTGGACCAAATTCGATCTTCACCCGACAATGATAGTAATTAGTAACTAAATTTAAAGTTGGAACATGAGTAGCTATTATGATTTATAAAATTTTCCAATTTGATAAATAAAAAATTATTTTCACTCAAATTAGAATATGTTATCATTAATCTTCTGTTACTATTTTTCAAAATAAATATATAAGTATACTTAAAAGTTTTACTTTCCCAACTTAACTCTAATATAAAATCGATGACATATAATAGTATCTATATTTTAACCTCTTAGGTACCATCCTAACTTGTGCTAATTAGTCAATATGAAAAAAGTAAAAAACTTAGATTTAAGATTTATGTTGAATATATCAGGATAGGAACAACAAATAATTATGAAAGAAAATTAAAATAAATGGGTAAATTATTCAATTTATTAGCCCCGTGCACGAGCTTAGTAAATGTTGAGCTTCTAATGGATATGTTTGAGTGTTGCTGGGTAAAATGAATTTTCCATACAACTGCATTAGAATTGTTTTAGGGGATAGTTATGTAATTTCAAGAACCAAGTAAATGAGATGGAACCTACATCCCACCTCCAAAGTGGATGTGCTATCATTTTGTAGGTGTGATAATTAACCGGGCCTTATGAATTTCCAGGGCCTTTGGTGTTGGAACCAAACAAAATAAAGGGAGGGAAATAATATAAAAGGGTGTGATATCCCACCCATAAACCCAACCAAATGTAGCCTCTATATATTTTGTATATATAGGATTGACTATGGTTTTTATAATTATTAGATCCAACTATTTGAAGAACAGCGAGATCCAATCTTGTCGACATTTTGGTCACATTAATTGTTTTATGTTGACACTATGATCATATATGCACTGCACCAACAAATATGCATGGTAATTATTACTACTTGATTTTTTGCATCAATTATTGATGTTTTTAATTTCCACAATAGATTCAGATAGCTAGACTTCTAATTTGATATTCATCCATCTTGAATGATTTAGTATGGCATCTATAAAGTTTGATTGTTCATCATCAAAGTTACAAACATATTTTTCATGTTTAATATATGATATATTGGTTCCAACACTTGGAATTCTCGAGAAATAAAAATCAAAATAAAAATACACACACACACACAAAGTGAAAGATGAGTAATTGTTTAATTACCCTTTTGCTATGCTAGCTCTTTCCTATATATATATTTAAAGTGAATTGTGTGAAAATATTGTTCGAAAAAATGAGAAAGAATTTTGGGAGTATGGTTGGATATAGGATGATAATGTGATGTTTTTTTAGTAAAATAACGTTTAAATTTTATTGATGATTGGAAACATAAAACAGAGTGAATAATGTATTCGTTATATAAATGTGTAATGATGATAGTGTTAGTCCAAGTGGCTACAATAATCTAGAGGGGGTGAATAGATTATGCCGATTTTTCGCAAATCGCCCTCTTTTTTGAGTGAACAAATAAATGACAAAATTGTAAATGCGAAAATTAAACAACACTCGATGATTTATAGTAGTTCAACCCTCCTAGGGCCTAATCTACTACCACCCCGGTATATCCGAAGTGGATTTCAAAAAGAAAAAAAGATTTTAGTAATTACCACAATTAATATAACATGATCACCTTACAACACCTCTTTGGAGATTACCTCAATCTTCCTTGAAGATTACCACAATCTTCAACGACACCTTGTGAAGATACCACAATCTTCAACCTTGAAGAACACCAAATTCTTCAACACCTCAAAGAGCACCAAACTCTTCAATAAGAAGATTACCACAATCTTCTTCCACCTAACACCTAGATCACCCAAGTGTGTTATTACCACAAGAACACTCACAAGGATATCTTGTGTTGAATGATGAACCCAAAAATTCAAGATTACAACTCGATAATGAATAATACAATTTTGAGTGCAAGTGTAATCAAGAATCAAGCCTAGACCTCAAGATGTGAAAGTGAAATACTTAGGCAATAAATACAACAAGAATGTTGAATATGAAAGCTTAGAAATTTGCAGATTTCTTGTTGTGTATTTGCTTGTATGTTATTATCTTGTGTCTTCAAATCATTCTCTATTTATAGAAGAGTCTTCACAAACATAGGTCCCTCCTTCTTCACTTTTGTCTAAAAAAAGAAGATCACAAGATGTAGAAATATTGTACAAAATTAAAAAGCAAATCTTGCTGATATGGATGTTCAACGGTACAAATTTGCTGTCAAAAGATTACACAGCGCGACCGGTCGCTCTATAGAAAATTTTGAACGTTCGACGAAAATAGTGCGATCCAGTACCAGAGGGAGGGGGTGCGACCGGTCAAGGGGGGTCCGACCGATCGCCCTAGGGGTCGACCGTCGGCCGCTTCTTCCTTCGACCTGGTCACCCTCCTCAATTTTTCAAGTCGAGAGTTCCGTTCTTGTTTTTCGTTCTTCGGATATCGGTCGACCGTTTGCTCGACCGGTCGACCTTCAAATTGAAGTGTTGTCCGATTTTTGTCAAAAATAAACTTCAAGAATACTCCAAAAAATTAGTAAAAATATTTTAAATCAATTGAGAGTATTTGGACAACATTTAAAAATATTGTTTTGGTGTAAAAACTCATTTAAACAAAATCATCAAAATCTTGATAAAAACATTTATCTAACAGATAGTTAATGTGGTGTTTTTTTGTTAAATATATGAATGTGGCTGGTATTTGAAAATTTTAGAATAAATGAATAATGCATATTTTTTTGAAATTTTTATAGTCATCCTCATACGAAAAAAGGGGAAATTTTTTAAGTACCCACTATGGATAGTGGGTACTCTTTTCTACCCACCAATATAACAAAACTCTTTTCTACCCACCAACATAACAAAACTCTTTTCTACCCAAATTTACAAAATTGCCCTTCTTTAAGTTGAGTGTTTTTTGAATTTTGAAATTGAATGACAAGTCAAAACCGTATAACCCTCCCCCAATACCGTATACTACATCCACTCCAAGACAAAATAGGTGTAAGCAAAAAGTAACAAAAGCATAAAAAAAAAACACAAACATATCGTGCATACAGTCCACAGGTTAGGGTTTTTAGGGTTTAGAGTTTTCTAGTAAATTTTCGGTATTTTGGATGTAATGTTGGATTTTTTTTGTTCAAAATCTTTAGTGGTTGGTGTATGAATGTTTGATTTTACTTGATAATAAGCATGAATGTTGTTTTGTTGATGTTTGTGTTGTAAGATTTGGTGTGTTGAGTTAGAAATGGGATCGGCGTAATGTTGGATCTTTTTTTCGAAATCCCTGGTTTTCTTGGCACGATATAGCGAAGAAGACGAAGAGATATGGGCACGATATCGTGCCACAAGCTTATTTTGAGGCTTATTTTGGCACGATATATCGTGCCGCAGTTTATTTTAAGACGATATCGCGCCACGCTTATTTTGCACGATATATATCGTGCTGCAGCAGTTTATTTTGGCATGATATATCGTGTCGCGTTTTTTATTTTGGCACGATATATCGTGCACAAAGTTTATTTTGGCACGATATCGTGCCACATGCTTTATTTTTTGGCACGATATCGTGCAAAGGCTTATTTTGCACGATATATCGTGCACATTGCATCTTAGGTTCAAAAAATTCATATTTCACGATATATTTCACATGTTTTGTAAATATGTTGGTCTTGAACAATTTAAACAAGGTTAAGTAACTAAAAGGAGAAGCAACATTACCTTGTTATTCGATTTTTAGTGCGGTTTTGGTTACGAAAGACCACAAAAAGAACTTCTTGAAATTTTGTGAAGAAGAAGAAGAAAAAGAGAAAAAAATGAAGAGAAAAATGAGGGCAAACGTATGTATATATGTATTTCACAAAGAGAGAAATACATCTTACCTACTTTAAAAACTGCGATTTAAAGGCTTTAAGGGTATTGTGGTAAAATAACCCAAAAAGTGGGTAAAAACTATGTTTTTATCCTACATGTAAAAAAAAAGTCTCCCACCTATCCCAATTGGGTAATTTCCACCATTTGCTCCAAAAAAAATGGCCCAAAAAAATTGAACAAAGATTTTATAACTTATTTTTACAATCTAGCATCTCATCATCTTCTTCTTTCTTTTTTCTCAACCTACTCAAATTGTGACTTTAAAGTGTGAAGACAAAAACTGAATCAACTTTTATTGGCCTCCACAGAAGCATGTGGCCATACATACTTCAAACGACCTTTAATTACTAACCAACCCAAATGTTGTGTGGACCAAACACACATACAGTAACACATACACATATATATATATATATGTGTGTGTGTGTGTGTATATGTGATGAAGGTTAACTTATTTCACTGATAATGACCAGGTGGGGTTTATCAATTTTGCAAGTCAACTAACAACACGTCAATCATTGGTCAATTATTAATTTCTTAAAAGTTAAAAGGTCATATATGGTCACATTTTTTTCTATACAAATTTAAATACAGCATAAAACAACAAAAGAAAGGACAATATGCAATATATAAAATAATTCTACAGTTAAAATAATTTGTCATCCATTTTCAAAAATCATAATAATTATTTAAATGTGATGTGCCTTAAAGTTTTGAAACAAAAGTATTATTTAAGTCAGTAGAATCAATTTGTTCAATTATTCCTTTTTCATGAGTCAGTAACATAGTTAACCCATTGATCTTTTTTGGCACTAGTGTAATGACTTTTTAATTTATGGCCTTTTTAATTTGAGAAATTTTGAATTTAGAGCCTTAAAAAAAACTTAATTAGTTTTGTTAGCAAAGCTGCAAAAGGATTTGATCCAGTCTGCAATTGAATTTTTTTAATTTTTTATCTACATATTAAAGTAAAAAAAAAGAAAAATTGGACAACAGTATTTGAACGTAGACTGTCTTTTAAGTTTTAAGAGCGACAAACATTCAATCACTCAGCTGGATTTATTATTAGCACATTATGTTATTTATTTTATATAAGCTTTATATACTAACACATATAAATTACATATATACAAATAATTTCAGTACCTTGAATTTCATAACTTTTTCGGGCTCTAATAATCAACCGACTCCTCCTAACACAAGGGTGGCCCTGTTTACTTGAGTGAATTTATTATTCAGATAAGATGTTAGTACACATGCATAAATTGCTGCCATTTATTTTCACATGCATTCTTGTTCTTGTTGCTATTCGTGTCGGAATCTATATACGATTTCATGTTGTAATACAATTTATATTTTTCTTATATTTTTTTTGGTGAATTATTTCTGATTTAACTCTTTCTCATGCACTTAGTACGGATGGCACACATGAAAACAAAAATTTTGTGACGATATTTTTTTTTATTGAAAATAGAAAATAATCATGATTTTATTATAATTTTTTGGGGCAAATTTTAGATATAATTATATTCATATTAACTTTTAGAAAAAAACATTGTGAAATTGAGGGTCGCCATTAGGACATCCAACACTCTTTTCTAGCACGAAATCTAACAGCTCATATATGCATCTGAGTGAAGAGTGAAGACTGAAGAATGGAGGAATTACCCAGGATGGGGAGGAGAGATTTTTTTGACATGTAGGATAAAAAACTATGTTTTCTACCCACTTTTGGAGTTCTTTTACCACAATACCCTTGAGACTTTAAATGCAAGTCTTTAAAGTAGGTAAGTTGTATTTCTCTCTCTTGTTAAATACATATACATATGATTCTTTCCTATTTGCTTCTTCTCAGTAAAAATTAGGCACGATATATCGTGCCCTTTGCCTCAGTAAAAATTAGGCATGATATCGTGCCCAATATTCGTGCCTAATTTTAAATAGGACACGATATCATGCCTCGATAAAAATTAGACACGATATTGTGTCCAATATTCGTGCCCAATTTTAAATGAGGCACGATATGCCTCAGTAAAAATTAGGCACGATATCGTGCCCAATATTCGTGCCCAATTTTAAATAAGGCACGATATATCGTGCCTCAGTTAAAATTAGGCACGATATATATAGGGCACGATATCGTGCCTCAGTTAAAATTAGGCACGATATATAGGGCACGATATCGTGCCTCAGTAAAAATTAGGCACGATATCGTGCCCAATATTCGTGCCCAATTTTAAATAAGGCACGATATATCGTGCCTCAGTTAAATCGTGCCTCAGTAAAAATTAGGCACGATATCGTGCCCAATTTTAAATAAGATCGTGCCTCAGTTAAAATTAGGCACGATATCGTGCCAATTTTAAATAGGGCACGATATCTGCCTCAGTAAAATTTAAGCGCGATATCGTGCCCAATATTCGTGCGCAATTTTAAATATATCGTATCTCAGTTAAAATTAGGCACGATATATATGGTACGATATGGGCACGATATGGTATGATATGGGTATACGATTTTATACATAGGTGCGTGTCGTGTGTATTTGGGGGAAGTGTGTACACGATTTTGAAGGAAAGCATTAATTGCATCAGTTTCAAAATTCAAAATCTTCAAATTAAAGGAGAGACATTTTTGTCAAATTGGGTAGAAAAGAGTTTTCTTATGTCTATGGGTAGAAAATAATACACATTATCCATAAAGGGTACTTAAAAAATTCCTCCAACTATAAAAACCAATTATAAGAAGGAACAGTATAAAAAAAATTGAGTACCTGTTATGTGGTTATGATAGCCTTATGTAACTAACATTCGTCACTTTAGGGGCTCAAGACCTACATATATTGGGCTTAGAGGCCCAAAAACCCACTTCGACATACCATGGTCCATGTCATAGTTGGTAAATACGTCATAGAATAATAGATATATATATGTTTTCCAGATAAACAATCTAGGAATGTGCTACTGCTACTGCTACTGTGCTAGAAACATATACTAGCAGTCCACCCGTGTAATAGACGGGGTATATATATATATTAAGAAATAATTTTAATTTTTTACATTAAAATGGGTAGAATATAATATAAGAGGGTGTTTGTCTGAGCTTATAAGCTCTTCAAAACATCTTATAAAATATTTGAGAGCGTATAAACTCTTTAAATTTGAACACGAACAAAAAATGAGGGGTAGCAGAGATGAGAATGCTAAGATGGATGTGCGGACACACTAGATTAGATAGAATAAGAAATGAACACATTAGAAACAAAGTGGGAGTAGCACCAATAGACGAGAAAATTAGAGAAACACGATTAAGATGGTTTGGACATGTTTATAGGAGACCTTTAGATGCACCTGTGCGACGTTTAGAAGGTAGAGAATCACCCACACAAATCAAAAGAGGAAGAGGTAGGCCTAAAAAGACTTGGAAAGAAGCTATTAAACATGACATGTTATACCTAGAAATAAACGAAAATATGGCCTATGACCGTACACGATGGAGCGATATGATCCGTATAGCCGACCCCACGTAGTGGGATTAAGGCTTAGTTTGTTGTTGTTGTTGTTGTATAAACTCTTTAAATTTGTTTGGCAACTTTTTTTAAAAAAAAAAAATTATAAGCTCCCAAAATAATATGTTAGGAGTTTATAAGTTATTTTTAAAAAAGTTGGGAATCCCAAATTTTTTTTTCAAATTAAGATCTTTTTTCAACAACCTCATTTAATTTTGACTATTTTAATTACAAAATTGTCATTATTAAAATCTTAAAGCTCCACCATCTTATTCTATCCAAACACTTCAATAACTTATTCTTAAAATAAGATATAACATCTTATAAACTCTAAAAACATCTTATAAGCAACATCTTATAAGATGTAGGAACTTATAAGATCTTTTAATAAGCTTAGCCAAACACCTTCTAAATAATAAAATATTAAATTAAATTAATTGAAATAATTAATAATAGAATAATAAAAAAACATTGTGTAATCTACATCATCCCAATGTTATGGGATAACAAAACTTTTGTGTGGGACTAAAAATTGATGGACCAAATCCATAATTATTACATTACAATTTAACATTTGTTTGGGCCACATACATATGGAATAAAAGAATAAAGGAAACAACAGAATTTTGAGCTTGCGGCCCGTTTACTCAAATGAACCAAAACACAAAAAATTAAGAGAACAAAAATGGTTATAATACATTTCTACAAAATTTGATGCGGTCATTTACTCATTTAGGACCAGAACATAGAATTCCTGTACTAAAAAGCATAGCACTCGAAAATTGTAGGAAAAACATATACGTATTTCCGGCGCTAGCTTTATTTCTCTTCTCCACCGATTCCTTTTATCTTATGTGCCGCTTCGTTCTGAGTATAAAAATTAAAAATTCATCATACAGTGAAGTTTTCCGAATGTAGATTTTGGCTATGATAATGCAGATCTAATGTTTTATGAATTTTTTTCTATGCGTAAGTCGTCTCTCCCCGTCTCTACATTTATATTAGTTGTTTTTCATATTCGGATATGTGGAAAGAGACGATTTTCCTAAGATCTACATTCTGTTCTTAAAATCCGGTTCGGTTCTTTCATATTTTTTAATATTTGTTTTGTCATAAGTTACTATGAATAAGGATGATTAGCGCGAGTTTTCACATAGTAATCAGTGAACTTGTACCGAAAATGCTTATCAAACTTCTTAAGGATCTTCCGCATAGAGAATCTTGTTGCTCATTAAGCTCGGCAATCCTGCTTGCCAGGAGGCCTTGTTGTTCCAATATAAACAGAACAATTGTTTCAATCTGGATTGACAAATACAGATATTAATAAGCTTTGGTGTAAAATTTTGACCGCAGACTAAAACTTCTGTAAGTACACTTCAAACACCAATATAATGTTGGACTTTCGATAGAAAAAAAAAAGGTTATGTTGGACTAATTCTTTTTCGCCAGCACTTCAATTATAAAAAATGCTTGACTTCAAAAATGTTTATCTATCACTCTGAGAAATCTAATTACAGCTATGGCATTCCACCAACCAACACAACTAGCCAATCCAAAGAGCAAGAAATTTCTATTATTGAAACAATGTTTAACGGGGAGAATTACTAATACTACCCTTGAATTTTAATCTAATTATAATATTAAACAATGACGCACCTGGAATTAATAGCTTCCCCTGCAGTACGTAGCTCTAGAATCTTTACTTTTTTCCCTTTGTTTCAATCTATTTTATCTATATCAGTATCATAAACAAGTTTTGCAACTGGTGTTTCGAATTAATTGTAAAACGTTTACTGCTTTGTAGGTCCGTGCTGCAAGGTTCTATAGTTCACTCTATAGTAATCGATCTCTCGTTTATTTGGTCCTTTGTGAGAGTATATGCTTAGTGTGCATAAAAATGCACGGAAAGATATTCAATTATCAATTGGCACCATTATGAAAATATCACATTGTCTTTTTAGGCTAAACTCTCTGTATATATGGAACACCTGATACGAGTAGAGAGCGCATATACCCCCACCTCCATAACAACCAAAGTAAAATAAAATATAACCAAACATACAAGAAGAAGAACAAAAAGGGGATGGTGAACAATGTAGGATATCCATGAAAGAATTTAGCTTGAGTTTTATGAAAATCAAGGAACACAAAGCATGCTAATAGAATAAAAGTGATCAAAATTTTTACATAGGGAAATATCATCTTCAAAACTATGTTTATGATTTTTACAAAATTCTATTTACCTCATTATCCAGCATTCGAGAGAAGTCCTTGAGGACATGTCGGCGCTCCACTGCTCCAGCTTCGATTTCATTATTATATTGCTTCACTTTTTTCTTCATTAGTTTGTAGTTGATGTAGTATCTGTATGATATCAAAATGTTTCATATTATAGCACACACAAGAACTGTATGACATATTATATGTATAAGCTGAACAACTTTAATGACCTCAAGCACTTTCATGTTTGGAATTGCTGTTAACTTACCAACAACACCGATATAAAATCATCAATAAATAAAAAAAAAATGAATCTGAATTTATCAAGACCAAGTTTAATATGCATACCCTTTCCATTCCTGAATCTGTCTTTCCTTCAACCTTTTCCCAAATTCAACCATATTTGTCTGCAGTGAGATAATACAAATTCAGATAAGAATTCAATGCAGTAAAAATTGCATCTTCAAATTGAAGAGTCACCATCTAAAATATTAATCCCAAAAAGAAATCAATTAAAAAAATAACAATTTTGACACTCTGCAACTACAATGTGCTCATCAAGCAAGACTAAAACCGAAGTTGCACACAGTGTTTGGTGCTTTATGAGTTCAACAAACCATGTCATCATTACCCAAATAATAATACAGTTTTACTGCCAAAGCTAATTTTGCAGATCTTTCCAATATAATACATCAACAACCAGAAAAATAACTTCACCAACAACCAGAAAAATAACTTTATCTCTATCTAAAGTTCAACTGATCAACTAAAAAAGCCATTGTTCTAAAAATCCCCGTCTAGCCCCGATTAGTCGCCAGTAGGGCTAGGCCCCTTGTCCGTCTCACGCTATTCTTTCGATTAGGCCCGCGTAACCTGCCAAGGTCTCGCTTATCGCCCAAACTCCGCTGCAGCGCTAGCAGCCCCTCTGTCACACCCGACAAGCGCCTAGCGCTTTTAAGAACACCGCAAAAAACTGAGCTAATATATTCTGATTACATCTATATTTCTTCTGACAATATTCCCTTTTTCCTTTTTATAGGACAAAAACAGAGGAAATTGACATCTGCCACTAGGTGTTGCCGTTTTGGCCCGTTTCCGGTTGTGCAGGAGCTCAACAAAAAAACCAATCTTGATATGAATAAACTATTCCTTGAACAAACCTTGTCACCACATAAAAGAAAAAAAAGACAATCTTTTGGACCATAAACAAAACCCAACTCAAAAGCTCTTTTTGTCATCACATAAACCACTAATTTTATTTACTCCACGTAAACAAAACCAAAAACCCACATAACAAAGAAAAAAGTTAAAATTTCTAAAACAATATTAAACACAATCAAACCAAAGCACATCAAATTGTAGTTTCATAATGAAATTCCCGTACCACACACACAAATGTACATACACATGAAAAAAATAAAAAAATAAAAAAACAGAACACAGAGAAAGCAAACCTAAATTCGAAGTAGCGTAGCTAGAGAATTAGATGAGCATCAACAAACAAACGAATGTTCTTCTTGAGGGATTCGATTCGCTCCGGGTATCGAGGTCCGGAAACAGAGGAGATGACGAAATTCGTTACAAGATTCCAAATTTATTAGCTGTTTAAAGAAAGAACCAAACCAGATTATATAATTCTGTCGTCTGTGTGTTTGTGTTTATGTTTGTTGTGAGAGAAAGGGACGGTGGAGGAGATAAGATACGAGAATACCAGTTCAAGAAAGGATTCTGCTTTATACGAAAATAGTGCGAGACTCGATGTTTTGGGGTGTTTAAGTGATTGCCAAATTTTGTTGCAAATAGAGTTTGATGAGGGTTATGATTTTAATTGTAGGAAAATCAGTTTTTATTTAGGACTTAAGCTTCATAAACCCTTGCTAAAATTTAAATTTCATGAGCTTGTATACTGGGGTGTAGCTAAGGGGGGTTCCATGGCTTTTCGCGCACCCCAAATTTTTTTTGTCCCATTTTTTATGTGGAAGAAATATGAAAAAAAATTATATATATATTTTTAAAGGGAAACAATAGTTGAGCTAGGGGGAAAAAATTGAGCTCTTGAAATTTATCCGAAAGCTACGCACGCCCTTGTTTGTATACCTTATTAGACCATCTCCAAAGACTCAAGACTACTTTGGTGCGAGACCGTGACTATTTTAGCAAAATTTACATTTCATCTCCAAAGACTCTGCACTACTTTCTGCACTAAAAAAGAATATTCCATAAGATCCTTTCTTTTATTTTGATTTTTATTATTTTACTTATATAAAATTTTATATGAGTAATTTTTTTATTGTAAAATTTATTTATTTTTTATTTTCAAAATTAATCAAATTGAAAAAAAAAATAATGAAATTTTATGTTTCAAGATTTTGTAATGTATTTTATGTAAAATTTATAATTTTGTGTGTAGTATTTTAAATTTTATAGTATTATCGAAACATACCATATTTTTAAAAAAATATAACTCGCAATTGAATTGGTTTTAATATTATTTTCTACTAATTTCTAATTAATAAAAATGCATTTTAAAAGAAATTAAATTTAACAAAAAAAAATATATATATAGCGCATGAACAGTGCGGCGCCATTTGTGCCATTTGTGGCGCAAGACCTGTTCATTTCAAGAAAATAGCGCCATTATTGGCGCAGTGTTGAGAGGGTTTTGGGCCAAAGACTACTCTACTTTGGAGTAGTGCTAGAGTTGGTCTTAGGCTGATATTTGATGTCTATGAGCTTATATCTCTTATATGAATCGGGCATTTATATTATATTTATGTTATAATAATTAAATTAAAATTTAATTAAAATATTCATACTATCACCCTTATGTTATCATTAATGCTAATAGTGTCGTGTAGCTCCATATTGACTTTGTTAAATGTTAAGTGCCTCAAGTAAGCTCACAAGTCATAATCTCATACTTATTGTTTGATGGAAATAATTAGTAGTAGAACTGTCAATTTGTCCGAGTCGGCTCGGATCGGCCAGGAATTTTTCCGGACTGCTATTTTGGGGAGTCCAACCCAATTCCTGTATTAAAAATTACACTTGATTTTGTTTCGGGACAACCGAGCCAGTCCAGTTTTTCGGGTTTAATGGGTCGGGCCAAATAGACCCAACTCTTTTCAGACTTGCAAAATCACAATTCGGCCCTATTATCGGGCCGATCGGGCCAGTCCATCAGGCCGAACTTTTTTTGACAGCTCTAGTTATTGGTATAACTACTGACTAGTGACATTCCAAAATATTATCGTTCTCAATTATTAATACAAGAAAATGAAATTTTAGATTATTATTATTATTATTTACCTCAAATTTTTTTAGTATTTCGCAAGAATTCCAAAATGTAGAAATATATCACCTCAAGGTTGTTTTCATTAGAATTAAGGATCAGATTCAATTAATTTGGCACATTGATTTATTCAACGAGATTGCAAGTCGACCCAACTTGTAATAGTATCTATATTCAAATTATGATGAGCTTACGACTATATATAGTCCTATCAAGAATTCAAATAAATTAAAATTCCTCAATCACTTACGTGGTTTATGTCTAATAGTGACACTTGTTTTAAAAAAAAGTGTCATAATGAAAGTGCTAAATCTATACACATTTAATTGAATTAATGGGGGCATTGTGCATTAATTATTAATTCAATCATGATTGATCGCATCAAACAAGAATTGAATAGCTTGATTTTTTCACATGTATTATTGTTCTTTTTGTAATCGAGTCGAATCCATCCGAGCTTTCAAAAATTAACGAGAATATGCTGAATTAATTTTCACTTTGTTATATTAGCTAACTAAAAATTTAAAACTCAACTGAAAATTTTAAGAATCATCTCAAGTTGAAACTCAATAATTTTAATCTGGCTTTCTGCCAAAACTATGATACATGTGGACCCAATGGGAATATTGCATCTTTGACGCAATTTTGTTTTCAGTTTGGTGTAGCATTTTTGTCCTCCATAAAATAAAAATTTCCTTCGTGTCTTTTCCAAAACGAACTGATCATTCTTTCCCCGGCTCAAAATAGAGCGCACCTTATATGAACATTACGTGTGTAGTCAGCCCGCATAAGTACCCCTAACTCAACTAATTTTTCCCTTTAAATATATATATATATATATTCCATAGAAAAAATGAGCCAAAAAAAAAAAATTGGGGTCCAGACCCCTCCTTAGCTACGCCCCTGATGAACATTATTTGATTATTATATCATGATTATACATAAAATATCATCTCCCTTTTATATTATAAAGCACAATATAATTTATTTACAAAAGTTGATATTAACACTACTAATAGGACAAAAGCTTATAAATTCAGATAATGATTAAAAATATTTCTCAAAATAAAGTCAAATAATACTTTTATTCTCGCAGAACACATTTCTAAAACAGTCAAAACAAAAACAAACATTCCCTGATTGATTTTAAGTGGTTAACAAATTCATCTTGGACTTCTTTGGAGAAAACTGATAAGTGATAATGCCCCTACATGATTTGCGGACAATGGCGTAGCCAGGAAATAAATGGGGGTGGGCCGATACACGAAATTGGGGTGTGCCAAATAAAAAAATACAAAAAAAGCCATGTAAATATTTAATAAAAAATATTTTTAAAAAAAAATTTACCTATAAATTTTTTTTTTAAAAAAAATGGGGAGGGGGGGCCAGGGCCCAGGTTGGCCCCCCTGGCTACGCCAGTGTTTGCGGATATGGATTTGTTAGTAAAAGACCATAATGCCCTGCTAGTAAATAAATTATTGCAATTAAGTGATCAGTTAGATTATAATATAATGTGAAGTGTTTAACACATATAACCCGATTGATGTATCCCTTGTATCCTACTAATTAATCCTGAATTATTAATATTGTCAAATATTGACACATCAGGCGCAGAATCTGGACTAGAGATAATTAAAATTAAATAATTATGCCCTGGGTAATATCCAAATAAAATACACAATTTTAAAAAGGTAGAAAAAAATTGCAATATCAAACATGAAAAAAAAAAATTATGCACGCAATATATTTATCCTTTTGTTAAGAAAGGCAATGGTTTCTCTTACTGCCCTCTGGAACTCTCTGAACCATCAACTATAGCTATGGCGAGAAGTTTGATGCTATCCAATTGAGTAACACTCAACTCTATTGAAATTTTTACATGTATTAAATTATGACGTGTACATTAGAACTGTTAAAATAGGTCAAGGGCAGGCAACAATGATAAAAAATATCTTGTCCCACCTAACCCACTGCGGGCTAGACGGGCAGCTGCCCAAAAATTAAAAAATATTTTTTTTGCATATTATTAATTTTAATGAGTTAAATGAAATAATGGATGACAATTACATATTTTAAAAAAACTTACATACACTTTTATAAAAGATAAAAATATAAATTATCAATTATACTACTTTTTTTTTTACTTCTTATTTCTTCTTCTCATTTTTTTTTAATTTTTGGCGGGCTAGTCCGCCGGTCCGCGACTGGCTAGCCAAGAGGCGGGTCTCTAAACACCTAATCCGCTCTAGTGTGCATGTGTGTTTTTAAAAAAAAAATGAAATTGGGACACATTTAAAATTCGCAATATAATTGGTTACAACCCAATTGAGTAACATCGAATTAACCAGTTCTCGGGCTTCTCAAAAGTTGATTTTGACCATATATAAACGCCGTACACGAGGCTTCGACCTTTAATTTGTTTAATAAGGAATCTAGTTTAAATTTTTCTAATTTATTTAGGAAAAGATGACAAAAATGATCATTCATAGAAAAAATTATGACAATTTTTTTTCGATTACATGTATTGTTTATACTTATTTTTATATTACAAATGGCAGTTATTATGGAGGATACTTCATACTTGTATTAAATAATTAACCTATATATATTTCTATAATTAATATTAAAAATCTAAGAATGGTTTTCATAATCTACCCACTATTAAACTATAAATTGTGAGGTCACGTATTAAAACAAAGAGAATGTTTAAGACAAGAAATTCATTGGCTTGTGAATCATGTGGACAATATTATATTATTAATTATTTGTTGTGGTGCTTTGAATTGAATCAGACAGATGAACATGGCAGCCATTTTGATAAGTACTTCAATTTGCTTGATTTGACAGTTGCTGACAAGCCGACGCCTTTGCAAGTTGCAAATTATTTGGTGGTTTACTACGTGAATATTCTAGTTTATCGATAGAATTTATCCACATTAATGATTTTTTTATTAAATTTCACAGTTATCTATATGATACCTACAAAGTAAAAATATTATTTTTTCCTAAATTATACCAACAGATTATCGACAATTTTTCAATTACTGATAGATTTTCTGTAGGTATTTACTTACACTGATTTTGCCTATACTTTACATTTTTTTTAATACTTACCAACATATTTTTTTTATAGGTAAACTGGTTTTTTCTTGTAGTGACGTTGTCAAATATCAGTATGTACGTTACTTACAGAAGCAAGTTAATTAATCCATCCAGCACAAAATTATCAAGGCAACAGAAAAAAGTATTCATTCTTAATTGGTACTAAGAGGCGGAAATTTTAGTTTAATCGGACTTAAATCTTAATCAATCATATAAGAATAATTTTTTTTATCATATATATGATTTGCATGGATGTCATCTTACTAAATTCAAACATTGATCAACTACAATGGATGCCATTTTGTTTTTCCGGGAAAACAAAAATTGAATTAGTAATATCTCACGCGTATAGTACTGCTAGGGGAGCTCTGAACTGGAATGGCCATTTCAATCGATAGTCGGGCCTGTATTGCGCGTAATAGTTATATACAAAAATCAACTACAACGTATATAAATTGTGTAATACTAGGCGGAATACATCAGATATAACATTTATCATTCATCTATATACAAAACAGACATATATATTCAATTAAAATCAATCGTAAAAGCTGGTAAAAAAAAATCAATCGTAAAAGCTAGTTGTTTGATTCTTTAACTTCAGACAAAGTTTGAGCATTTTTTTATTCAATAAGATTTGAAATCCAACTAGAGCTCAATTTGAGTTAGATGAATTAACATTCAAACTCGGTTCGATCAACAATTAAATACAACTCAAATACAACTTTTAAAACTCCATATATAAAACTTCAAACATACTTAAATATTAGTATGTTCTGACTAGCTAGACTCGAGTTACTAGTTTACACGTACCCACCTAAAAGCTATGCATTATATATATGCAACAACCCAATATTTTGTATAGTGTCCTGCAACAGTTGGTCACATGCAAAGTATGCTCACACTGACAACATAATTAACACAGAGATATATCCATAAATAGTAAGATGATGATTATATTATATATATATATTTATATTTTGTATATATAGGTGCTGACTGTGGCTTTTATTATTATTAGAGCAACGAAGAACAATGAGATCCAATCCTGTCGACATTTTCTTGACATTAATTAATGTTTTATGTTTTTTTTTGATCGGTAATTAATGTTTTATGTTGACACTATGAATTATGATCATATATATATAATATATTCATATATATATATATATATATGCACTGCACCAACAAATCTGCATCTATTATTAATACTGGATTTTTTTTTGCATCAATTAATATTCATGTTTTTCCACAATAGATTCAAATAGGCTTCTAATTTAATATTCAATTCTATATTAATTGAATGATTTAGTAATATGGAATCTATTTAATTTGATTGTTCATCATCAAAGTTACAAACATATTTTTCATGTTTGATATTTTTCCAACAACTGGAATATTCTAGAGAAATGAAAATGAAAATAAAAATATTTGGTTACTTTTTTTTTAGTAAAATGGTGATAGGACTTTATTGATGATTGGAAACATAAGATATATAGAGTGAATAGTGTATTTGTGATTTGATATTTTGATTGTGTAATACCGTAGTACACAATGTGATGTTTTTTGTTAAATATAATTGAATGTGGCTGCTAATTGGAAAAATTAGAATAAATGAGTAATGTAGTTTTGAATTTTTTAACAATCAATCCCATACAAAAAAAATTATGAGGCAAAAAAAAATGAACAAAGATTTTACAACTTTTTCTTACAACCATGCATCTCATCTTCTTTTTTTTTCAGCCTACTCAAATTGTGACTTTAAAGTGTGAGGACAAAAAGTGAATCAACTTTTATTGGCCTCCACAAAGAAGCATGTGGCCATACATACTTCAAACTACCAGCTTTAATTACTAACCAACCCAAATGTTCTGTGGACCAAACACACAGTCACACACACTGACACATACATATATTTATATGTGTGTGTGTATATATGATGAGGTGAGTTTATTTAATTGATAATGACCTGATGGGGTTTACCAATTTTGCAAGTCAACTAACAACACGTCAATCATTGTTCAATTATTAATTTCTTAAAAGGTCATATATGGCACCATTTTTCCTACACAAACATAATTGCAACATAAAAAAACAAAAGAAGGACCAATGTGTCATCCATTTTCAAAAATAATAATTATTTAAATACAATGTGCCTTAAAGTTTTGGAAACAAATATATTAATTAAGTATAATCACTTTGTTGAATAATTCTTTTTAGTCGGTAACATAGCTAACCCATTATTTTATTTTGACCGTGGTGTAATGAATTTTTAATTTATAGCCTTTTTAATTTGAGATTTTGAATTTAGATAGGGCCTTAAAAAACTTAAATTAATTTTATTAGCAAAGCTGCAAAAGGATTTGATCTGGTCTGCAGTTGAATTTTTTAATTTTTATTTACATATTAAAGTAAAAAAAAACTTTTGGACAACAGGATTTGAACGTAGATTGTCTTTTAAGTTTCAAGAGCGACAAACATTCCTGGATTTATTATTAGCAAATTATTTTGTTTATTTTATATAATTAAGCACTATAAACTAACATATATGAAATACATATACGAATATTTTGGGTACCTTAGCTTTAGTCAACTGACTCCTCCAAACATATATAAGGGCGGCCCTGTTCACTCGAGTGAATTATTATTCAGATAAGATGTTACCTAGCCTAGTACACATGCATAAATTGCTGCCATTTATTTTCACGTGCATTCTTGTTCTTGTTGTTATTCGTGTCGGAATCTATATATGATTTCATGTTGTAATACGGTTTATATTTTTTCATATAGTTTTTTTGGTGAATTATTTTTCATTTATCTCTTTCTCATGCACTTAGTAGGGATGGGACATGAAAACAAAAAAATTGTGACGATTTTTTTTTATTGAAAATAGTAAAAAATTATGATTTTATTATAGTGTTTTTGGGGAGAAATCTTATATATAATATATTCATATTAACTTTTATCCAATCACTCCCAAGAATCTCTTCCAATCACTGAACAAACATACCCTAATAAGTGAGTCATATAAAACCAATTATAAGAAGGAACAGTATAAAGGAAAAATAGAGTACCTAACATGTGGGTGTGATAATTGATAGCCTTATATAACATTCAGCACCTTATGGGCTCAAGACCTACCTATATTGGGTTTAGAGGCCCAAAAGCTAGGGGTGATCAACAAAAACCGAAAACCGCTAAAATCGACCAAATCAAATTGCACCACACCGCAATTGCTTATTTATCGGAAAAACCGCGATTAATATTTTTAATCGAGACCGCACCGCAAAAGATGGTGCAATTACAATTTCAAGTCTCAAACCGCACCGACCGCACCGCAAGTCGAATACTACATATATGTATATATATTCGATATATATTATTACATTTCTCTCAATCTATAATATATTTGTGTATGATTATGAATTGTCATATTTAATTATATCATTGGTTTATTGTGGGTATATTAATAGTCAAATTACTTAATAATTTAATACATCAAAGTCTTTATTTCTTATTATGGATGTAAATTGTATAATGAGATTTATTTTGGGAAATTTGTGACATGTAGATTGAAATATTGAAGTTATGGGAGAGTTTGCACAAACTTATGCTTTTAGAAAAAATGATTTATTGTAGCAAAAGTAAGAGATGTTGAGAATCATAAATTGATAGAGTTTAAAAGTAAAATCAAAAGTTGAGAATCATAAGTTGAGTTAAGTGAAAAAGTTGTAGAGGTGCTTATTTGTTTATAAAAATCAAACTAGGAGTAGAAGCACAAATCTAAAGTATCTTTCTCCATGTTTTTAGGTTATGATTAAATAAATGAAGCAGAAGTTGACACTTGCAAATACTAAAAAGTGATTTTTTAAGCAAAAATACAAGAAACACTTTTTTTAGTGATTGCTAACACTCCTTATATCTATTAGATTCAACTATTATATGTTATTGAAGTTGTTATAATATTCAATTTAGACAACAACATGTCATTAACTTTTTAGTTATCGAATTGATAATTTTTTTTTTATTCATTTTGATTGTTCCATATAATATTCACGTACGATATGTTAAAACCGCAAAATCGCCCGAAACCGCCCGAAACTGTTGAAAACCGCATGTATGTTTTATTCTAAAAAATCGCGACTTAAAATCAAACTCTTGGCCGAACCGCACTTAGCAATTTGGTTTGAAAATAGTGAAAAACCCGCCCAAACCGCACCGTGATCACCCCTACCAAAAGCCCAGTTCAACATACCATGTCATAGTTGGTAAATATGTCTAGAATAATAGAGAGATATAATATATATATATATATATATATATATATATATGGGGAGGGTTATATAGGACCCTCCTATTATATGAAAGACGTAGGACCGGATCCAAGCCACAAATATATTGATTTCAATGGCCGAGATTAATCCTGCTTAATGATGATAAATTATTCAAAAAAGTCAATGAGAGGGTAAATTAGTCCATATAATAATCGGATTGTGGTAGCTAAATCTAGTAAATCCCACTAAAATAGGATGAGTTACCATCAAATTTGGAATCACAATCCACCAAATCAAGTATTGAAAAAATCATCCAGGCCATATCACCTTCTCCACCGTGTTTTCGCAACTCAAATCTTCCTCCATTCTCTCGCAAAACTCGACATTTGCGAGTTCAAGCAAGAAAAAAAAATGGATGACACCTATGAGGAATGCTTCAACATTAATGAAGAACAAGGTAACACTTTTTCTTGCCTTCCAAATTGTTTATATTGTCCATTTTTTCTTGAATCAATTTAAAATTTGATTCGTAATTTTTCCTAAATCAATCATTCTATCAATCATTTTATTTTTTTTTTGTAATTGTTTTAAATATGCTTATCCGTGTCTATAATATTGCTTATGTGTGCCAAATAATATGCTTATAAATATAAACTTACTTGGTAGTCAAGAAAAATTTCAATTCTTCATCCCAATTTTTTTAATGTTTATCCAGTGAGTTGCTTATTCGTGATCACAATCATGCTTTTGCTTGCCTACAAATGTGCTTATAAGTATCAACATACTTTTGAATGTAGAAAAATTCAATTCCTCATCCATATTTTTTTTTCATATTTACCCAGCAAGTTGCTTGTTCGTATCCATAATGTTGCTTATTGATGAATGCGAATATGCTTATCATTATGAACATATTCAAGATGAAATGAAATGCAATTCTTCGTCCCTCATTTTTTTCTTTAAAAACATATATGTTATGATCGAAAATGTATTTTTTCGGTGTTATAAACTATCAGGTTAATTGATCATTGTTTTTTCGTCATATGTAGGTTGTATCTATTGAAATTATTTGATTACAACCCCGTTGGGGACAAATCCCAGCTAGACGTTGTAGTGTTGCCACCAACACAGGCCAAAAATAAGGTAAGCGGCAATGAGTCAAGAGCCGACTTGAGTCGAAGGAGAAAGCAATAAAGGTCGGGCAGAAAATGAAGAGACGTTGTGGGAAATACGGAGAAATAAGTTCGTACAATAGCAGAACGTGCGACAAGTAGAATTCACTCTTATTGATGTTATTTTTTTGAAGTGCATGTTTGAGACCGCTTATTAAAGCATTTGATCTCGCTTATTTATGTTTATTCAAACGCTTGATTTTTATGTTTATTTTTGATTTTATAATTATTTGTTTCATAATACGATCTAAAAATTATTTCTTAAAAATAAAAAAGGCACGTGCTCGATAAAAAATATTGTGACTGCCTGTTTAATTTTTATTACCTTGCACTTTGCTTATTTGCTAACAGTAAAAAACACCATGAGATACATGCTTACAAGTCCATCCAATTCTGCTTACAAAGCATTTGAATCACGCTTACAAAAATATTTGAAAAATGCTAGAAGTATACGATACTTGATAAGTTATAATATTTGAAATAGTGCTTACAAATCAATTGACTTCTGCTTACAAAACATTTGAATTCTGCTTACGAAACATTTGAATACTGCTAAAAAAGGTATAAAAATGCTTGAAAAGATAAAACATCTGAATATTGCTTACAATGCAGTTGATTTCTGCTTACAAAGAACACGAAACTGCTTAAAAATATTTGAAATAATGCTAGAAACATTATAACATACCATGAAAATGATTGCATAAAATAGAATTGAATTCTGCATACAGACTAATTGAATTCTGCTTACATGAGCAACTGAATTCTGCTTTGAGGAAAGTATAACAACCATGAACTAACACTCATCAATTATCAAAAAAACATTCAAACATCACTACAGAGTACTTCAAAGACCAAACAAATTTACAGTGTCTGAAAAACACTACAATAATCAATACTTTTATCAAAAAAAGTGCGAAGCAACAAAACATTTCGGATTGATCTTATTTCATTTTGGCAAACTCCTTCACCGGTCCCAATATCGCCTCCCCCAGCTCATTCACTGTATCCAGACATATTGCAGTTGCATACTTTATACGCATCATCAATAGTTGCGCCTCGTCATTTTTTCAGAGCCCGCTATCCCAGTTTTTGATCCCACCTCCCAGTATTTTTTTGCACATACCTGAATATACATAAGCATGATATAAAACATAGATAAGCAATGTTTTTGCCTCATTAAAGCAATCACCAAAATACTTGAATTTATTGCACAGACTTCGTTTTTCAAAATAATAAAGACAGTAAGAATAAAAAATAAACCCATTCCCAGTATTTCACACATACTTGAATATTCATAAGCATAATATATCACAAAGATAAGCAATGTTTTGCCTCATTAAAGCAGTCACCAACTACTTGTAAAAACAGATGTGAGCATACTTATTGATAACAATAACCAATTTTTTGCCACATTAAAACAATCTCCTCTTGAATAAGCACTGCCAATATCCCCATAGTTCTGAAAAACTAGGAAATACTAATTTTCACCATTTTTCCCTTATAAGCATAATTCATAACAATCATAAGCATATTTAATAACAAAAATATGTAATGTTAAAAACAAATCCAACAATAACAAAAAAATTCTACATAAAAATATAAAAAAAAATACAAAAATAAAAAGACAAAAAAGTAGCCCTACCTACATTGTTGCCGACTCGGAAAAAAAATTCACACACTTTGGTGTGTTCTTCAGCGAACTAATGGTTCCAAGACGAAACTTCTGTGAAAAACAACGTCTGATTTTCGCCCTCACGCGGGAGTTTGATTCTCGATCGAAGATTTGGGGCTTTTCGACCGAAGGGTTGGGGTTTTCCACGAAGGGTTAAGTTGGATATGGTTAGGACTTGGGATTTTGATTTCTCACTTTAATGGAGGTTGTTTCACGATTTGCAGAAGAAGGATGGTGGAGGACGGTATACTTGTTTGCAGCGAAAGATGGTGGAAGACGGTTGAAGTTGTTTGCAGAGAGAATCAGTGTTGAAGACGGAAGAAATGGGGGAAATGACTATTTATTTACCAAATAATGTAAAGATATGCAGTATCTTAAATTTACACACGTCCATAACCGGTACTATAATTTAGCCCACTACCAAAAATAATTTCCCTCCCAAAAATTGATTTAAATTAAAATTACCAATAAGCCGTTTTTTAAATTAAGTTACATATTAAATAATGGTAAAACCTGATTAATCTTAACCGTTTAAAAATTAAATCAATGACTCAGATTTGGTCTCATGTACTCACCTAATATATGTGGACTCACCTGATCTAAATCCTAAATATATATTCCTTATATACAATCTAGGAATGTGCTACTGCTACAAACATATATTTTCAATCTACAAATGATAAGGGTCTTTTTATGCATGTTTTATGTGTATATTTAAGTATGATTTGAGTTATTTTATTGTTAGTTTCATAAATTTTTTATTGTACATGGTTCACATTACTCTGAGGTGTTTTTATTGGTGTAGATTGATGATTTGGAGCTGTTTTTGGTGAATTTTGGGCCATGGTTTCATGTCAAAACATACCCGGGGGTTTCTGGATGCAAAAACACTCAAAATCCCAAGCTAAACGCGTCATTTCGGGGCCTTTCCGACCAAACACGGGCGGGGTGTGTTTTTAAGCACGGCCGTGCTTTTTAAAAGTCAAAAACGAGCAATTTTTCGACCCCGACGTACCAAACACGGCCGTGTTCGGGAAAATCCGCGAACACGGCCTGGCCGTGCTTTGAAAGCACGGGCGTGCTTTCAAAGCAGATCGGTCTTTCTTTGGCGGAAATTATGGAGACTTTCCTTTGTGCTTTTTGACAACCTTTGAGCAACTTTTACACCTCATTTTGATGCACCAAGCTCTATTATTCCCTCAATTGTCATGTGGACACAATGATTCAACCAACAACCATGGAAGTGGAGCATTTGTTAGCATTATTGATGTGTTCTTTCACAAAGATGGTGCCTATAAAAGCCAAGAGTTTGAGTTGGAAAGGAATATATAATTCATGTAGTATTCATTGATAGAGAGATTCATTGTATATTCATTGTATATTCTAAGTTTCAAAGCAAAATACATTGAGAGGATAAAAGAGAGGTAGAGTTGGAAGTTGAAGAGCAATAGAGGAGAAGGCTTGGAGCTCAACATCATTGCAATCAACCAAGGAGGAAGTCTTGTATTGGTCTTGAATAAGAGCTAAGTACACCATGTTCATTTTATTCATATCTTCTTGTGTAGTATACTCTTTTGACAAAGCCATGTGTAGCTAAATTTCTAGTGTTTTAATGTAATGAACTCTAGAATGAATTTGTGATTAAGGTTTGTATGTTTTTAATAAAATCTTCATGTTTTGTGTGATTCACTTATATTATGCTTTATTCATTCAAATTGGTATATGCGTAATATTGATTTGAAGTTTATTTTTCATCCGGGAAATCGAGAGATTCATGGTGAAATAGAACCTATATAAGTGAAAAGAGTTGCATGCAATCCTAGATATGGGGACGACATAAATCTTCCGGATTAGGGTCAAACCTAATATGGGAATTCACAAATCGTTATAATGTTGTCTTGGGGGTTTTAACTAGAAAGAGATTTGAGTTAATCAACTTGAGATTAGAAGTTATTCGCTCGATAGAGGGTTTAACTTAAATCGAATTTCTACGGTCCATGAAACATGAGATTTTACTAAAAGAGGTTGGTTTTTGCTTAAGGGATTATGGTTGTATTTTTATCTTGTTAAATCACAAAAACATTCTAGAGGGATTTACATTCAAACACATTTCTAACTCTTGATTTCTTAATTCTACAATCTATTTTTATTTGATCTTTTGTAAGTTGCAATTATTTTAAAATTCTCTATTTTTCATTTTCATTAAACAAACAAAACTCTGAAAATTGCTAGATTAAATAACAAAAAGACGGTAATTATTAGTACTTACAATCCTCATGGGAATGACACTCGGTACTCAATAATCTATACTACAAAACGATAGGTGCATTTGCCTATGGTTTTCTAGAGTAGCTTTTGAGCCATCAACAAATCACTGATATGGTTACGGAATACGAACACAATATGATACGGATTGAAAATATATTATATTTTAAAATTTTAAGGATACGAGTACAATATATATATAAATATATATACATTTAAAATTATATACATTCAAAATATATATATTTTATATATTTTTATATTATCGAAATATGTATGGACATACTAGTGCAATAAAATAAAACAACGTTTCAAACATAAAAACTAAAATTTCATAAGTACACAAGTCTAAAATGTGATAACTCACATAGAGACCACAACTGAATAAATTTTATCTCCTTCCTTTTTTTTTTACCTAAAAAAGATAGTATTTCATTGAAACTCAAAAACAGATATACAACATGCACATTGGCACAATAGCGCGTTGCGCAAATTATTTGTGAAGGGAAAACAAACACTAAGAATAACATAATATACTAAACTAAAAAACTAAAACTCCCCATGAGACTAAAACACCACCCTAAAAAGAAGACTAGACACTCCTCAAATGAGACTACCAATTGAGACACACGAAAAAACACATCAAACTACAAGAAATAACAAAAAAAAAAGAAAAGAAAAAGGCGTCATCTTCCTCTCCCAAATCCACCACGACAACCCAACATCGTCACTCTCCATTGACTTTCATTTAGCTGCCATTGACTGACCGCCACGAAGTAATTCCTAAAGCCCCGAATCAAAACAAAAGAAGAAACGCATCGGGGAAACCTGGTCGGCCGAAGGAAAGAAGGAAAGAGATGGATCGGTTGTAGAAGGGAGAGAGAGAAAGAAAATGTGGGCTAGTGTTTTACTTTTCTAGAGAGAATGGAGTAAAAAGGTTATAGAGAGAGAATGTTATGCAACAATTGTTATGTGGGAGTCTAGGTTTATTTTTCCACTTTTTTCAATTAGATACAATATATATTTCCAGGAAGTATTAGATAAAGTATCGTATCTGGAGGTGTCAACTGATCAGGCCCAATCGGCCTGAATATAAGGCCAGATTGGGCCGAAAATTTCGAGGCCCAAAAAAGACATGACCTAGTTTGGCCCCGTCGGCCCATCATAAAATACACTACATGAGCCAATTTGGGCCGTGAAAAATCAACCCACTGAACTTTTGGGTTGGCCCGCTTGCCTGGCCTGATTGACACCTTGTTGTGAACAAGATAAACGAGACCAACAATTCGAATGAAGATGGTGGAAGTGATTCAGCAAGAGGTGAAGACCAAGGAGCAGGGAAGTGTACGTTTGTGTCTGAAGAAGGAGTTAGGCCAGACATTGGAGCTCAAGAAAAGAAGGAACCCAAACTGATTGAGATGGAGTAATTTAATTGGGCTTTACAAATTAAGTTTTTATTTTTAGAATGCATGGGCTTGAGCCCAACTAAGAAAGCGCCGTTGTTTATTTTCTGTTATTTGATATTTCAATTAAGTGGTCCCCTAGTGTAGGGAGGGGAATATAAGTTGTTGTCACAGAATATTGAAGGGATTATCAGAAGTTGTTACAAATTATTCTCTTCCTAAATTCTATTATCTCTCTATTTTCTTCCTCATCTATCTTCTATTCAATCTGCAATTAATTTACATTCATCAGCTAAAATATATAAGAATACACAACATTCGGTATCACGAATCACTGATCCTTGGCCATGGCAGACGGAACTCGATTGAAGGACCTACAGGAAGCACAAAAACGCATTGATCAGGTGTTGCAAACAGAAGCTTTGAAACGAGAAGCAATTGAACTTCAAGAACAGATTTCTGGGGTTACTTCTGAAATGCATGACCATTTTATGGGGCTTAATGGCAAATATGAACACCTTACAAATACTCTTGCTAACATTCAGTTACAGCTTTTGAATTTAAACAAAGGAAAAGGTCAATTTGAAGAGGAATCCATTTTGGGTGGCCCTTACCCTGCTTCTGCTGCTGAAGGTTCTCAGCCCAGGCTTCAACAATCTCCTCGGACCCGGTTACCAGTGGATCATTCTGGAGTGCAGCTCATCAGCCCAATGCCCAGGCTGGACTTCCCTCGCTTTGATGGTTCACAACCACGCTCTTGGATCCTTAAATGCAATGGTTACTTCAAGCTTATTCCCAACATCCCTGATCATCAAAAAGTTATCCTAGCATCAATGCATTTTGAAGGTAAAGCTGCTCAATGGTATCAAAACTTTGCTCTTAAAACCACTGAACTTACCTGGCAATAATTTTTGGATGTCATTTCTGCCCGTTTTGAAGAACTCAAGGAGTCTAAGATTATTGCTGAGTTTAATAAATTGAAACAAACTGGTACTTATGCTGATTATGTTGATCAATTTGAAGAACTTAAAGCTTGCATGCTTCTTATTAACAATGGTGAATTTTCTGAAGAATACTTTGTGGCTAGTTTTATTAGTGGGTTGAGCACTGAGTTACAGACCTTCATTACCATGTTTGAGCCCACTACCTTGCAACAAACAATTGCTTTGGGAAGGAAGCAGTTACAAACACTGGAAGCTATTACCCAGAAACTAAGACACCCTGTCAAACCCCCTTCTAATTTTTCCCCCAATCCCAGAAGAAGTGATTTCTTCAATAATCTCCCTCCTAAACCTGCTACCCCACAGACCTTCCAAACCTCCTATTAAGCTATTGACTGCCATTGAGATGGCTGCCAGAAGGGAAAAGGGCTTTTGTTATAATTGTGATGAACCTTTTTCTTTTGGTCACCGTTGCAAACATAAAATTACTTATATGACCATGCTGAGGATGAGGAGGAATTATCTATTGGAGATTCTTTCCAGGTTGTTGAGGAGGAAACAAATCCTCCTATTCAACAAATGGAAGAGGTACAAATGACATTGAATGCTATTTCAGGGGATGGCCTTACTACAATGAGGCTTTTTGGAGAATGTGGTTCCCATAGATTGCATATTTCATGAGCTTGTATACCTTATTAGGCTGATATTTAATGTCTATGAGCTTATATCTTACATGAATCGGTCATCTATATTATCTTTATGTTATAATAATAAATTATTTATTAAATTACAATAATTTTTTTTTTAATTAAAATAATCATACTATCACCCTTATGTTATCATTAATGCTAATAGTGCCGTGTAGCACCATATCGACTTTGTTAAGTGCCTCAAGTAAGCTCATAAGTCATAATCTCATACTTATTGTTTGATGGAAATTGTTATTAGTAGAGCTGTCAATCTGTCCGAGCCAGGCCGGGTCGGTCTGGAATTTTTTCGGGCCGCTATTTTGGGGAGCCTAACCCAACCCATGTATTAAAAGTACACTTGATTTGTTTTGGGCCAACCGAGTCAGCCCAATGTTATGGGTTTAATGGAACGGGCCAAATATGTCCGACTCTTTTCGGACTTGCAAAATCATAGTCCAATCTGGCCCTATTACCTGCCCGATCAGGCCGGACTTTTTTTGACAGCTCTAGTTATTGGTATAACTACTGACTAGTGGCGTTCCAAAATATTATTGTTCTTAATTATTAATACAAGAAAATAAAATGTTAGATGATGATGATGATGATGATGATGATGATGATGATGAATCTCAAATTCTTTAGTATTTCGCAAGAATTCCAAAATGTATAGAAATATATCACCTCAAGGTTATTTTCATTAGAATTAAGGATCAGCCGAAATATGACCTAATCGTGATAGATTATATACGTAAGGTCTAATAGAAAGTGACTCATGATTTATTATTTAGTGACTTAGTGCGGGGGTTTAATATATTGATGAAGTGAGGTATGTTGGACCTCTAGCGCTACTCGGATTGACGACTGTCCCCACAAACCAACATGAGTCTTTTTCTAGCGCGCTTTGTCCTCACTCACGCACACCCGGAAAACTTCCCGGGGGTCACCCATCCCATGTCTACTCCAGGCCAAGCACGCTTAACCTCGAGTTTCTATGTAATGGGCACCGAGAAAAGATGATCATCTGTTGGTATAGGTAGTCCAAATCATATCCTTTAAGCTATCATTTAACTATGCAATCCAGCGCTCACGAGTTCGAATCGCGGGCGCGCGCTCGCGCTCTCTTTTTTAAAGCCCATTGCGGGCGGGATCTTGGACCAAATCCCAACAATCCCCTCCCAAAGACTGCCCAAGATCTCACTCAGTGCTTGGCAACCTCCGCTGCCGCCAAACTTCCTCGCCGATTCTAACGCCAACTTCGATTCAGCGTCGCGTCACGCAAGCCTCTCGATTTGGCCACCCAAAGAACCTACACCTTCGGATTCGATTTGTTTACCGATTCCCGCCACCGGCAACTTACCCTTCGATTGGTCCACCCAAAGCAATCTACACCTTCGGTTCGAGTCTATTTTACCGATTCAGGACATCGGCAACCTACCCTTCGATTAAGGTCCACCCAACAACCTACACCTTCGGCTCTAGTCCGTTTTACCTCGATTCGGCCACCTGGCAACCTACCCTTCGATTCGGTCCGTTTTACCTCCGCTGCGCCAAAGATCTCGTTCCACCGCTCGGCAACCTCCACTCAGCGTCTTCCAAGGGAATTCGAACTCGTGACTGCTCCGATACCGTTGTTGGACCTCTAGCGCTACTCGGATTGACGATTGTCCCCACAAACCAACATGAGTCTTTTTCTAGCGCTTTGTTGTCCTCACTCACGCACACCCGGAAAACTTCCCAGGGGTCACCCATCCCATGTCTACTCCAGGCCAAGCACGCTTAACCTCGAGTTTTATGTAATGGGCACGAGAAAAGAAGATGCATCTGTTGGTATAGGTAGTCCAAATCATATCCTTTAAGCTATCCTTTAACTATGCAATCCAGCGCTCACGAGTTCGAATCGCGGGCGCGCCGCGCCTCTTTTAAAGCCAAGTGCGGGCGGGATCTTTGGACCAAATCCCAACAAGGTACAACAAAATGAGAATTGAGATATTTGGGGAAACTTGACTAGGCACGAATTGTATATTTTAAAGTTAATTAATACTTAACCAAATTTAAGAGTTATTGACCTTTATGAAACTTGGTAACATGAAATCGTTAATTAAATATTATAAATTAATATATTGTATCGTTCTGAGATCTCTCACATGCATAGAGTTTGGAACTAATCATTAACAACCTAGGAAGTAAGTAAGACACGACGCGGGAAGAGGTAAGTAAAAATCCATCGCAACTACAATGCATGAACATAGTATTTCTGTCTTATTGATACTAAATGTGATTCTTGTATCTTGATGGATGCATTATGGAAACCTTGATGTTCATATGTTGCTTGGTGGATATTGGAGCGTGATGATTATTGTTTCATTGAGCATGTCATTCATTGGCATTTGCACGTGCATGCCTAACATATATATGAGCATTGTTGAGATGATGCATGCACAAGGTGACTTTTGAGAGAAAAGATTTTCGTTGGCCACTGCTAGTGCACCGAGGCATGCGAGGCGTGCTTTATGACATATTTTGGGGCTCAGTGGGTATTACTTCTCGGAGGATCATAGAGGTTGACGGGGGTGTGCCCTCGATGGTCACGAAAGGGCGGACCACTGATCGTGCCCTTATTGACACGTCGAGGAAGAACACCGAGGGATCATTGGGAAGACATGGGGTGGACCTCAGGTTGGTCCCAGGAGATGGCCCTGTTTGATAAATATTTTTATCATGATTTTGATGATTTTGTTTTAAAGAGTTTTTATACCAAAACAATGTTTAAAAATGTTGTCCAAATACTCCCGATCGGTTTAAAATATTTTTACTAATTTTTTGGAGTATTTCTTAAAGTCTATTTTCGACAAAAATTGGACAACACTTTTGTCTCGTGGTCGACCAGGCCGCCCCTATAGGGCAACCCGTACCTGTAGGTGTACGTTGAAACAGAAAAACGAGAGTGAAGTTTAAAATTGCATGTCGACCGGTCGCCTCAGGGTCGACCGGTGCCTGAACATTGTGGTTCCTCTATGTTCTTCAAAATTAACAAGGGGGACCGGTTGGGCACAAGGTCGACCGGTCGGACCCCCCGTCGACCGGTTGGCCTGTGTAAAAATACTGTGTTATTTTCAAACGTCTATTTCTACGCGACCGGTCGCCCTAAGGTTTTGACAGCAAATTCTGACCGTTGTGCAGCAGACCAACTTTTCTTAAATTGTGGGATTGATTTCTAACAACTATATTCTTGATTTTAATTGTATTTTTCTATAGATTTTCAATCCCCAAGAGAAGCCTATACATGATCAATCATCTCCTATGAATAGAGGAAGATTTAGAGCAACAAAGACAACAATTGAGATACAACACAACAAGATACATTCAAGCAAACACATTGACTCTTCATTGTTATTATTCTTGTTGTAATTTGCCTAGCTTATCACTTTCACATCTTGAGGTCTAGGCTTTATTTCTTGATTACACTTGCACTCAAATTGTAGTATTCATCATTGAGTTGTAATCTTGATTTTGGTCATCATTCAACACAAGACATCCTTGTGAGTATTCTTGTGGAAAGAATATACTTGGATGATCTAGGTGATAGGTGTTTTAAGAGTATGGTGCTCTTGAGGTGTTGAAGAATTTGGTGTTCTTCAAGGTTGAAGATTGTGGTAATCTTCACAAAGTGCCATTGGAGATTGTGGTAATCTTCAAAAGAGATTGTGGTAATCTCAAAGGTGGTGTTGAAGAAGAGTGCGGTGCTCTTCAAGGTGATGTTGTAAGGTGTTGTATTAATTTTGGTAATTAATAAAATTTCTTTTTCTTTTTGAAATCCATCCCGGATATACTGGGGTGGTAGAGGATTAGGCCCTAGGTGGGTTGAACCTCTTTAAATCGACGCGTGTTGTTTACATTTCGCACCTTTATATTTGTCTTGGCTTGTTTGAATTTAAAAAGAGGGCTAAATCGAGAAAATGGAGATAATCTATTCACCCCCCCTCTAGATTATCGTAGTCGCTTGGACTTACAGGCCCTAGGCGGTGTCAATTTCGTTAATGATATTGTATTGAGCTCTTTCCGGTGCATAGCAAGTGGACCAGGGGCCCAGTAAAAGAAAGTAATTTTGCATAAAATACCTTGGTGCATAAACATGAATTAGTGGCATAATATATTAGAATGCACCGCATGTATATTGCTTTATTCCTTTGGCATGCATGATTTTCGCTTACTTGGCAATAGCTCATGTAGTTCATGCATTGTAGGTGAGTCTTGTGATGCTGGATTTCATGGGCTTACTGGGCAGCCTGATGGAGCTCCTACAGGTTACTGAGGATAGTGTACATGGATGACGACCTGTTGGGTTATGTTGATGGGCCACATTTCCCTTTTTGGTCTTGTATTACATATTGGTTTAGGGTTGTACCCTCTTTTGATAACTCTGACGTAAATATGTATATGTAAATAACTGGGTGATGTGGGTTATACATTTGATCACGTGGATGTCTATTGTGTTTAATAACATGGTCGATTACCTCTTTTGGTTGTGGTCATAGCTTGTCCTTATCTTATAATTAAAATGATTTTACTTGTTTGTTGTTAAAATGTCACATGGATAAAAAAAAAAGTTCGCACATTTTAAATAGAGTTTATGACCGAGTCGTGCTATTTAAATATTTCCTAGTAGTAGTAATAGGGGTGGGCGTCACAATAGTCAAAGTGCATGACTTGGTTTCGATCTCATATAAGTGCATGTATTCCCTCCATACTACCCCCATTTGCCCCCTATTGTACTCAAATAAGTTGCAATTGTTGGACAAATTTCCTAACAATGAATTTGATATCAGACTAGTCACAATTTTTCATGAAAGTCCATCAAATCAAATGGATCTAAACAACAATACAAAAATTTGGATCTTCTGAATGAACACTATGTGGGACATAATACTACTTATTAAGGGGACACTAATTCCTGTGGAGGAGACTTAAAACCCAATAAAATAAGACAAACAAAAATTAAATAATAATAACAGAATAAAAGATGGTTTCTCACATCCCCTCTCTTGGAAAGATGATGGAGGAAGATAACAGAAGAAGAGAAGGAAGACAACCATGGATAAGCAGCGCATCAAATATATATATATATATATATATATATATATTTTGAGAGAGAGAGAGAGACTTTTTTCTCTTTTTATTTTTATTCAATTACAAGTTTATTTACTTTACAAAACTATAATTAAGAAAATATAGGATCAAATTAATTGAATTTAATTATAGAGGAGACACATGCTACCTTTTACTTGACTCGAGATCGATCGTTAAAAGTTATTTTGAACTCAGTTTGTTAACATAATGAACTAAGCTTGAACATAAAAATTTCGTTCCATAACTAGGCTAATGGTAAGACGTTTGCAAAACTTAGGCATGTCTAGGTTCAATTCTCACCTAGCTCCTTCCCATACTAGGATTTCTAATTAAAAAAAAGGAATACTTGGACTTTTATTTTAATTAGAAAAACTTAACCCAAAAAAAAAAGAAAAATTCCTTGATCTTGAAGAAAATGCAAAAGAAATATCCACACCAATATAATATGAGAAGTATTTATTGATTTATAAATAAAATTATTCTATTCATTTTCATGTAATATTTTTAATTTTGTCAATTAAGTGTCTTGCATTTTATTTTTCCAATTCTTATGTTTTCCTTTCTCTAGTTGAAAGGAATTGAGGGACTGAATTGGAATTTCGCTCGAGATTTTAACTTTTACTGGATTGGTCAAGGGCTTTTTAGTTTCAAAAGAGTGGAAATAGCGTTAATAGCGGCTCCACAGAAAACAGCGTACAAGAACTCTACCTATTTTTAACTTTTGGGTGTTTTAAAAAATTCGAATTATAAATAAATATTCGAAAGAGGTATGTTATACACAAACGTATATATACATCATATACTGTATTTTCTGTACTTTGTTTCTCTAGTGGCCTCCCTCTTACATCCTCTTGTTACTATGGACGCGTTCGGTTTTAATGGCGTTATTGTTCTCGCACGAATAGCCTTCAAGAATTTTATTTCCCCCCCTTTTTTTTGTGTGTTTTTCTGCGTTTCCTGTGGCAGTATTGTGTAAATTTTGTGTGTGAAACGAGCCTGTGGTGCAGTTATTTTTAATCATGTGTTAATGGCTATTGTTTTTAGGGTTTCGGATTGGTGGGGTTTAGGGTTTGTTCATGTGGTTGTTCTGGGATTTTTTTTCAGATTTTATGAAGTTCAACCTTTTGTTGGGTTGTTTTTGGGGGGATTTTGTTTGGGACACGAGAACTCAAGGATCCCTTTTCTCGCACGTAGTAAATTAGATGCGTTTGGGATTTTTTTTGATGATATCTGATATTGAGAAAAAGGGAACTTTAGACCTCAAGATATTATGATTTAAAATTTATCCATTCAGAAGCAGAAGACTTGATAAGTATATTGAGAATGACTGAATTGTGAGAAATGCTGGGAAACAAAAGACTTTGGTTTTTGATAATTAGAATACTGTGTTTAGGACAACCCCATCACTTAATTTCTGATATACTAAAGTGCTGCAGAATGCACATTTTGTTAGTGACAGGAAATATTTTGATTGTCTCACTGCAAAGTAGTAAGTGTAATATTATATTTGTTATCACATAAATTTTGTCAGTAGAACAGAAAGGATTCCGTGTTTATGTAATTCTAACACCCGTGTCTATTGGAATTCTGCTGTATGTCTTTTGTAGTGTAAATGAAATTGTAGTTGTGAGTGAAATGAACTTTCTTTTGGATCAGCTGTAATATATGACTCTCTGTATCGAAATTTTTGCACTCCCCTCACATAGTACATTACACTCGCATTACTCTAATTTAGATTTTATCCTGCTGTGACAGAAGTCGGAAGAAATACTGTGACTCCTTTTTTTTTTATGCTTATTTGTTATGAAAAAAATGACCCATTTATCAAATAATTTACATCCGAATCTGAACGTATCTTTTCTTTCAAATGCAGCTAGAAGTCATTAATGCATTTTGTTTAATTATTAAACCAAATGCCATGAGTTTTTGCATGTAGCATGTTGACATTATGGCAGATTTATTTAGTTTGGCATGGAAATTTGTTAATGCACTTCCTTTTTGTGACTTGATTATGATGGTGCATAGGCCGAAAATATCCTCCATTGATCAAGGTAAATAGTATTTCTTTCCTAGTCGTGGTTGGTTGCATTTGGGAGCTTTACCAAGAGAAGAGAAGTGATAGAAAGATTAAATGAAGCGAAGGCGTGGAAACAAGAAAGGAAGAGCAAAGAAGCCAAAGTTGGTTAGCGCAACTGAAGTGGCATCAAATGTTGTTAGTTTAAATACAGAGGTCAACTCTGGTGCGGATGAGTTTGACAATGAAGAGGTTGACTCAGGAATGGATGCTGAGGCTGAAACAACGCCATCTCCGCCGGTAACTAGTCAACCAGAAACACGTGGTAATGCTGATTCTGTAGGACGACCAATTAATATTATATTTGGGAAAGCAGTATATACACGGGTGAAAGTGAAGATTAAGACTTCGAAAAATTTGGACTCTTAACGCACTTCCTCAGATGCTCCTAGTCAAAGCGATACTGATAAGAGTATCCAGCAAGTGGGTTCAGAAAAGCGGGGACTTCCTAATGAGAAAATGGAGGATAGTGCTAACTCTCTGTCTGAGACTAATGGACTTGTATCTGGGAATATATCTCGAAAGTCTCTGGGTATAAAGATTAAATCTAGGGGATTGGGCTCTTCAAGTATGAGCCCTTGTAGCAATACTGAACCGGTCAAGGGAGATAGGATAGAGAAAAAAGATACTGAATCTCTTCATCAGGAGTCAATATACAATGAGCAAGAATTGAAAGCTGCACTGGAGGTAACATTAGTATTACTTGAATTTAATTGTTATTCATGGGAAGAAGTAAGATGCAATAGCTTTCCTTGCTTACCTATCTTTACTTTTTCTTCTCCTAGGTAATAAGGAAGGTTATGAAAATGGATGCAGCTGAGCCCTTCAATGCCCCCGTAAACCCTGTTGCTCTTGGAATACCGGTAAGCATAATTATTTGATGCATTTGTGTTGCTGCATTGTGGAAACCTACAACTTAGGTTTTTTTTATTTAGGGTTACTAAATATCACTTCACGAGAGGGGAAGGGGAGGGTAGAGGTGGTCTTAGTTGTTACGAGACTATTCCATGCTATGGTGAAAAATGTACTCGAGTTGTTACGTATGTGAACATACAAGTTCTTCTGAACCATTCACTATCACTTCAAAAAAATAAAATATCAAGTTCTTTGTCCCTAGCATATGATGATCAAATTTGTTGCTTCCATCAATGCTTGACTGGGAACACACTGTGAAGTTACAATTCTCTTTATTGCTCAAGTATGGTTCACTAGTGTAGTGACTAGTGCCCTTGATTTGTTAGACTTGTGCACTTATAATCAAATTGATATATTATCTATGGAATGGAAACAGGACTATTTTGATGTCATCGATACACCTATGGATTTTGGTACAATATGCAGTAACCTTGAAAAAGGTGTGAAGTACAAGAATTCGGAGGATGTTTTCAATGATGTGCAATATATATGGAATAACTGTTACAAGTACAATAATAAGGGTGATTATATTGTGGAGCTTATGAAGCGGGTGAAGAAAAACTTCACTAAGTATTGGATAGCAGTTGGTTTATTCAATGATCAGTCTCAGGAAAATAATGGTAATTGTTTTTGTTTATGCTCTTCATCTTTGTTCTTTGGGTTTGGATGGTACACTTTGCTAATAGTTGGTTGCATTATAACTTATAAGCTGGATATAGAATTTTCTTTTCTATCAAGAAATTCTGAGAAAATGGGGTCTTGGATGTCTAGAAGCAAAGTCTCATCATAATGATGCTTACCCACTGTAAACACTATGTGCCGTCTTAAGCTTTTGGAATCTAAAAATATTGAAATTTCTAATTTTGAAACATCAAGATTCTATTTCCTCTCGATATTAATCACTGAAATTACTCGTACGCATATCTTCAATGTGCACTGGAATCATATCTATTTTGATTTTGAATTTGTAGAAGTTTTTGATCCAGGGTTTTGTACATTTTTAATTGAGCTTCGCATTATGATTCATAAAACCAGTAGTTATCTTCAATGTGCATCAAGAGTTTATTGTCATTTTTTTTTGAAATAGCATTTGCTACTATTCAAGTAAGTTGAAAGAAAATTTAGTGCTGGATATGGGACACGATTCAGGACATGTATAGGACTCTGGGTTTCTCAAATTATTTTCGTTTTTAGTATTTAATATTAATAATGTAGAGCCTTGTTTTCTCAATTATTTGATTACATCAACAATCATTCAAAAAATACCCGTTAACACCACCGCACATGCATTGTTGATGAAGAAATCGCTTGTCTGTGTTTTATCGATTGCAAACATGCTTATAGAAGTCATTACTGAGTAGAGAATGCGCCTTCTGTGATGAATGCCAATATGGCTCCCGAGGCTAGTGACGAGGTTTCACTATGCCTGATATCCAAACAGATTTTGTCTCCTTCAGTAATTCGGTGATTGGATGCCAACTCAGGCACTTTGTTGCTTCCATAAATGCTTGACTCTAATTTTATGCTTTTGGTCAAAGCCATTGATGATTATTTTGAATATGTGGAGTTGCATTTATCAATTGCATTGGTTCATTCACTTGAGTCTAAATAGGACATGATGGTTGCTGGCATGAAACTTGTCAGTGCTGTATTTTTTGAAATTAAGAATATGTTGCTCACACTCATCAAAGATGATAGTTGCGATAGTCGTCTGCCCTCTTTTTTTCTTTTCTATCAACGTGAATCTAAGACTCTCTAGACGAGCCCACGAACCTAGCTATGTACATAATGCATCAATCGTTATCATGTTCCACAGGATCCACACCTAGTATAAAGTCATGTATACTGTGAATGATATCCATTACTTGGTCATCTCTGGATTGGAAAGAGCCAAAAAATCACGCCTTTCAAGAGTTTTTGTTACTGAGCTTAGGCTGTGCTCGACCTTGGCTTGCTAATCTTGAATTATAGTTTTATTCAGTGAATAGTTTTTCGATAGCATGATTTTTAACTTTGAAGTCATGCTCAAATGTGCTTTTATTCAATAGATCACTTGGGCCAGCTGGCACAGAATTTCGTTTAACATTATGTGTTAATGTGGCTACCAATTTTAAACCATTATTGTTTCTTAAAAAATGTGGCCAAATATAAAACAACCCAACTAGTTAATAAATGTACTCCGAATCCCAAAAAAAACTATTATCATTTCCTTTTCAGAACGTTCTGGAGTAGGACATTATTTTCTTGAATGGAGAATCTTGAAAAAATATTCTTTTTCAATTAAAGTAATGATGTCACACTAGTAACTCTTACTCACTTCTTTAAGGCACAATAGTGTAAAAATACACCAAATCACGTTTTCCAATTCATCTAAAACTGTGTCGTGTCAAATTAGCTTTATAATTTGGGGATGTGGGACTAGTAGCTATCTCTTATATGTTATAACAATATATAGGCCCTTCTTTGTTGTACAAGATAACAAGTTTTACGGCACGATTTTAGACTTTGGTGGAAAAGGAAACATTCGACGAGATTATCTCAATGACTACCATCTTTGAAAATTTTCCTTAATTTTGAAATGTTGATTCTGTTATTTACTAGGTATTTCTTATTCTAATAGGTTCCGAAGGCAATCCAGTAAAGGATCCTACTCCTTCAAGTGAGGCGGATACGCCAGTCAATGGTGGCGCTTTGAACCTTTTGAGCAAAAAGTTCCACGGGTATGATACTGTGACTGTCAGTACTCCATTTTATTCTATTGTAAGATTCATAATTGAACAAATTGTAGCAACCCAGAAATTTATGTATAAAAGTGAAAGGAATGGAAGATCTTGAACATTGTAACAGACATTTATTTAGATTTTTGTAGTATACAACTTTGTCCTTATCGATGTACTCCAACTAGCTTGTTCTTTGAATCCACATGGTAGCATTTAGTGTGTTGCTCTTTTGCAGCCACATGTAAATATTGAGTATTACCATTAAGTTGTAAATTTTCTCCTGAAATATTCTGCAATCTCATCATCAACTGCACCTTATCCCACTATGTGGGGTCGGTTGAAATATTCTGCAATCTAATTATGTAATTTCTTGGATTTTCATTAATTACTCTATTGCTGCCAAGAAATTATTGTTCTTCTAAAAATTAACTATTTCCGAATAAATACTTATTTTCGTTATGAAGACGAAAGATCAATAGAACCAAGATCAAAGAAGCTGGCTGAGATTACAATGAAGGGTTGGGATGCCATATCATGGGCCATTCAAGGGACAGAAGGATACAGCATGATAGGCAATGCCAACATTAGACTTAGTAATAGAAAAAATTACAGTTTGGACATGGATGCTTCCACTGTGATGCTCATGATTCAAATAACCTTAATATCTTTTAGGTTAAATATCTCGCTTGTGGTAAATCATTAATTTTTCATCACATCACGCCCCTTGAATCGTCTGCTGCTGCCTTTCTTCCTTTTTTTTTTGCTCTTCTTCAACCTCCCTTTTGTTTGTTGTGGTCATGGTCGAAGGTTATTACTTTGCCTCTTTTATTTCTTTCTCCTTATCTATGTAACGGTCCTAGTCATGATTCTAGCTCAGAAAATTCATTGTTTTCATTTTTTTCCTTTCCTGCTTCTTGGTCAGTTGTTTCTGCTGTAATTTGATGACTAAGATAAAGATTAACATGGAGCTTTTCATTTACATGGTGGAACATTTGATTTTCCTGCTCTTGCTTATTTTGCTTCGAAGATAGATTTAATTCAACCGAAGTGTATGACTACTTTACTTTGTCTCTTCTTTTTTACTTTCTTTTGTTATCTGTATATTTTTTCTGAAGCATGAACTAATAACTTGGTTAAAATGCATCATGTAGCACTGCAAATGTCAGTCTCTCACTTCAACTTCCTATTGTTATCTTTGCAGACTTAAGAAGCACAAGGAAGGTTGCCAGTGTGCTATATGTGTAATGATGCGACGCAGGCAAGAGCGAGAGGAGATTGCTCGTTTGATGGGAGGAACTGAAGGTAGTGATGACTCCCTGGGTGAAGATATCAAGCCAGAGGTATCTCTGTAATTGACTTTTTATTCTCTTTGGCTCTGTTAAGTGCTTAGTAAGACATGATCAAACTTAAAACTGAGTGAGTCTTTCACAATGATTAAGTACTAGTCTGCATGTGCTGTGGGTTTTAATTGCCTGAAAGTATTTCAAATACCTGCAGCTTCAGTCTTTAAATTCAGTTAATTGAAGTTGGTTTTTACCCATGACACAAACTCACCCATGATAGAGAGAGCAGCCATTTGTGCTTTCTATGTTTTCCTATTATTATTCATGGAGGAGGGAATGGGGCACAAAGAATGAAGAATGAAAATGGAGTATGGGCATTTATGTTTTAAATGATGACAGCCTTACGATATTAGGGGATTATTTTTTGTTCTGGTTAAATGGACATGAGGGAATTGTTTCTTTCCTGTTTCCTACGGGTTGAGGGTTAATAATTAGAGTTCCCTTCAGCAATAGGGTTGAATGAGAAAGAAAATGGATTCTTATTATACTTTCTTTTTTTTTTTTTTCTGGGGGGAAGGCGCTGAATTTGAGGCTGCGATTGCCTACCAAAAAAATTCATTTCGTTCCGCTAGAGAATTTCTTTTACCCCAATATGCGATTTGTCATGAACATTTTCAGAAAATGCATTGTTTTGTCACTTTCATCTTTTCTCGCATCAATCACATCTACTTAACTTTTCATGATAAACAAAATCAAATCGTCAATCATTATAACACATTTTCTCGCAGATTCCACTATTCATCCACCCACACGTTTCCAATCACCAACCACATACAATCATTATTTCACTATTTTTCCATATCAAATCAACTTTCATCACTACATTTACATCTCATATCCAATCACACTTTCAAAACTTGTCCTTTCAAAAAAATTAATTCGCAATTCTCTAGCAGAAAAATAAATTTCAGAATGCAAGGATATCCGATCGCAACCTGAATACTTCTGTGTAGCATACGTGTTTCTTTTCTTCCCCAATAATTTTCTTCTCTTTATATTCCTGAAGGGTCCGCATGGAGATAGCCCCTTTGGCGAATATGCTTCTTCAAATATGGAGAACTCTCCAGATGCAGATGCCGAAATGGAAAGGAAAGGCCAAGAGATGAAATTGGGACATGTCAGAAATTTCTACACTCAGCAGAACGAGGATACTGCAGTTGCTGGAAAACAAGGGGGTTCTCAGGATTTGCAGTTAAGTCACAGATCTGGAGATGAGAATGGTATGCGTTATCTGGCACCACATATTGGGGCAGGTGGCACCATTTCCGATGAGATTCGGAAAGAAATGCCTAAACAGAACGATGATGGAAGCACTGCAATTGACCAACAGAGGCCCAAGGTAACTTGCTCTGTTATTAACCTCATAACCGAATCTTACTTTCTATATATGAAGTGCCCTTCTCTATTAAGTATGTTACTCCTTGCACAATTTATGACCTGCTGTTTTGCAAGTGTGGTGGAAATTTGACTTGTGGAGTATTGGAGAATTTTTTACATCTTTGGGATAATTACAAAAACTACCCCTGAGGTTTAGCTTAACTAAAAATATATTGTGTTGTCTTTTAAAATTACAAATACCCCTTGAGGTTTGTATTTGTTTTACAAATTACTCCCTCAGTAGTGTGCAAGTTGTAAAATAAAAACATATATCAAGGGGTAATTATAATTTTGTGAGACCGTGTTTTTTCTTCTTCTTCTAATTAGACTAAACCTCAAAGTAGTATTTGTAATTATTCCTACAAACATTTTTTTTTTTGTGGGTTTATTTGCTTCCTTGTTCTTGGTTTTTCTACACATTTGATTTCCTTGTATTTTCCGCACCTCTCTGTGTCTCTAAGTGGAAGGGTATTTGAGCTTGCTCTTTACTGTGTGTGATTGCAGGAGTCACTGGATAAGAATCAGAGAGCGAAAATGTTGGAAAATCTTCGTTATCTGGAGAATCCGATGCTTTTGGAGTTATATGGAACCCTCTTTGCAGACAATTCTGTGTCTTTCTGGAATGGACCTCATTCATTGGTTGGTGGTCACAACCAAGGTTCCAACCGTCGGAGTTCTTTCCATTCAGCTATTTCTTCATTAATGAAGTAGTTGCTTTGCTTTTGGTTTAAGAAGCATATGATAGGTTTAAGAAATTGTAGAATTAAGAGACAGCTTAATTATTAGATTTAGAACTACAATTTTTTTTTCCCACTTTTTAGTGTGGAAATTCTGAGTGTAGGCTTACATCTCATGAGATCTGCATTCAAGATGTGTATGAATATACATAAAAATATATCCATTTCCAATGTTGAAACTGTGAGCTGCCTTTTCTCTTTTACCAGTGTTCTAAAAAGCGCTAGGCGCTAGTCGGGCGGCCGACTAGGGCCTAGCGCCTAGGCGAAGCCTGGGCGGGATTAGGCGGGACTTGGGCGGTGTTAGGTGGGGCCTAATTGGGAAAATAACATAGGCGGATAAGGGAGGCCTAACACCTAGGCGGGGACTAATCGGGGCTAAGCGGGGATTTTTAGAACAGTATCTTTTACTGTAATTACTTACCAAAGAAAATTAATTTCAGAGTGAAGTCATGAGTGTCTTTTTAAACAAGATATGATGATCTCCGTAGTGAAGATATTTGGTGTAGGGTTTTTTTTTTTATCCAAAGATAATTGTGTGTAGGTTTGAGTCTATTAAATGTGGTTGGATTGCATTTGGACAAAAAAATCGAAACTAAGGATTTCAAATTTATAATAATAGTTTCATTGAACTTGTGTGAATAATGTCATAATATAATGGATTTTAAATTTTTTTGCTCATATTTTGAGCTATTATTGGAGTCATCGCGCTGAAATTTATCTTGGAATCATTTGAACTTATTTTCCTAAATCATCTATCAAATATAAATCCTTTCGCTCAAATGCAACCTTAGGATATCTTGTGAATTTTCATGATCATATTCATTGTCCAAGTGTCATAAATAGTTTTGATAAGAAAACTTCATCATGAGAATGAGAAATGAAATTTTCCACTAAAAATGGGATTATTTAGGAATAAAAATAGGGGGAAAATACTTTGCCCTCTGGCCATTTTTATACTTCGCCTACTAAACTCTTTTTTTTGCGATATTTTACCATTCAAACTACACGGGATTTACACTTTGCCCATTGGAGCCACATCGGCGGAGGATATTCCGTCAAGATTCCGTCACATGCATGTCACATGGTAATATTGTTGCACTTTGCCACCTAAACTTTGCGTAATTTTACGCTTTGCCACCCTAGAATTAAAATAAAAAAAGAAAAATTACACTAAACCCCCTGTACTATTCATATTTTTACACTTTACCATATAAACTATATTTTTTGGTAACATTCTATGTTTTAAGTTCAGATAATGTTTTTTTTTTGTCAATTAGTCCAAATTTTCACAAATATATTTTTTTGTCATTTTTATTGAAATATCGTTGATAATTTATTTTGCAAATATATTGATTTTCTAAGGTATAGTAGTCAAGGTTCAAAGAAAGCCCGTTACATTCAACATCAATTTCCCTTTTGCTTGATATCACAAACGGTATTATTTTTTAGTTATAACTTTGAGTTATTACTAATGGTGTCTTAGACAATGTCTATCAATATGAGTCATAGTTAATCTTTGTCTAATATAGGATTAGTTTTACACATTCCTATTTGTAGTCACGGTAAGATATGTTGTGTCAAAAGTTACTGATCTAAAGCGCCATCAAATTTTGATTTATAATAGTGATAGCAATAAGCAGATCAACAACCAATGTTGTATTTAAAGAAGTCTTTCAAAATTTATCGTAGATTTTATTTTTCATAATTTTTCTATATTGCCTTATTATTTATTATTTTGTTACTCCATATGGATTCTACTCATTTGAGTTTTCAAAAATAATTAAAAAATATTTCATTAATACACTCCGTGTGATGCACGGGTGAAATATTAGTTGTAAAATATAAGACAAAACTTGGACTATTTTTAACAATTAGAAAAATTGAAGGATGCAATTATAAAAAAATTTAATGACGTTCACAAATTCCATCAATACAAGAGTTTAAATTTAGTTACAAATTTAGTTTAAATATCAAATAGACTATATATTTGGAGAGAGATCATATTTCACGTCCCAGGTAGAGACCAGATGCGGGGGCCATAGGACTTGCAGCACTCACGTTCTTTGCTTCCAGGATTCGTTCAACTGAAAAAATCAAAATAAAATAAATATAATTTTAAAAAAGAAAAACAAGAGTTTAAATTTAGTTACAAATTTACCCCCACAAACACTGCAAAATTTTTACATGGTCGTACCATCAGAGACCGTGAGATCGCCCGTGCCCACTGATTTCAGAACTCCAACAAGCAATCTTACCTGTCCAAATTTGGCCATGGTAAAAGATGTGAGATGCATGTTATATCATTTCAGAAACAATTTTTTCCTATGATTGAAAACAGTTTTATACTAGCTTTTTCAGATATTTAAATGCATGCATGCGGTGAATAGACAAAAACACATTAGACAATTGTTTAAGGAACATAAAAGGTACCTGATGGTAAAGGAAAGAGTGTGCTCGTGCGGTAACCACAAAGCAACGGTGTCTTTTCCTAATGCCGAATCCTTGAATTACCTCTCCACCAGAATTCTCTATAAGTTTATTAGACGGGCCAGTAACACAAGGAGGACAATTCAGTTTCTGACTTGTTTGAGTTTGAGAATGAACCTAATGTGGCATAATTGCTCTGTTCTCTCTCCAATAGTGAAGGGAAATATGGGCTCGAAGAAACCTCAGTAACAGTTAGCTCCTCCAGAGTTCTGATGGGTGACTTGGCCTGTCAACCAGTAAAAAGGTAAAGGAAGTGTTAAATACTAGATAAAAAAATATACACAAAGGACTCGTTTCCAGTAGTTGATTGGATTGATAAAATAATTTGGAGAAATTAGGAATGGGTAATAGAATTGAGTTCAATAACGTATTTGGGAAGTATGATTGTGATGTGTGATAAATTTAGTAGGATAACAATATTTTGTTTTGCATTGATGATAAAGTTGGATAAATTTCCAAAATGACCAAAATACCCCAAACGAAAAATAGAAATGTAATACTACCGACGCAAATTATGGACAAATTCATCAATGACTGTTCATAGGAGTATTGAAGTCGGGTTGGATTATATAATTGCACCCCCATGACTTGCACCCCATGGCCTGGACAAGTTAGCAACCAAAAGCAAGATATGTATAAAAAGAAAAGGTCGAGATTAGAATCATGGGTTGTAGTCAAAGATTTCAAACAATTGATAAACCTGGACTAAATAACAATTTTTCCTAGCTAATCAAGTTTCCCAAATGAGTCCAAACAAGACAGTGCGAAAGAATAACCAAATCAAGATTTGGAATGGTATACATTGCTAGAGAAGCACATTCAAAAACAAAAACCTAATTTCGAAAGAAAAAAAAATCATGATAAAGTTGGTATCTAGAAGACAAAACAAACCTGGCAAGCAGCAGCCCTGAAAGAACTGAAATCATGACGCCCAACGAGTACCTGGCATGCTTTTTGGGTAATAACCATAATTAACTATTTCAGTCATTAGAAGTATGATACGAAGATTTGTAATAGAAAAAGTTCCTGTGCATTTGCTAGTCAACCTGCATGGCTAAAAGATCAAGTTCTTCAGGTACATGCCACGCTCGGTCTTTATCGAATGTTGATAAAGGCTCCTTCCCAGATAACAACCTATAGAAGTACCTAAAGCAAAATAACCATAACAGTACTTCTAAGTTTCAGGCTCCACAAAATATAGTTAAGACTTAAAAGTAACGTAGCACTGCAACTCAATTATCAGAGCGAACAAAAAGAAGAGCGTTAAGGCAAAAATCAAGGTCATATGGATAGTGCAAGGACTTCATTCAAACAAGCCAAAAAGTTAAAGGGATTATTTTCTCATTAAATTACATTACATACTTGAATCCATTTATACCATTCATCATCATCATCATCATCATCATCATCAACTGCACCTTATCCCACTATGTGGGGTCGGTGGTGTGAAGTTTATAGTGTCAATTAATTGTCTAAAATTAGTTAACACTACAAATTCACACAAAAAGCAAAGTGGCAAAGTTTTACGCCGGATGCCCTTCCTGACGCAACCTTCATACGAAGGAGAAATGAGATGAAATTCCAAAACCATCAGCATCATAGGTTTTTCCACTTGCATGGAAAATACGATGAGACGGCGATGAGTTAAGATAGTTGCTCTAGTCATGTTCCATTACATGATTGATATTGTAAAATCAACATGTAGATCATGGAACATGACCACGAATCCGTTTATACCATTCCATATGTATAATGCAAAAATAGATCAAGATAGTTTTTTGAATCACTTGGATCATAAATCATAGAGATAAGCAAAATTATCAGATATTTAAAAGAGAAATTCTGTAAGTGCGCATGAAAATCCCAATTCTCAGGGCGCAGTAGCAATTTTCAGGGGTGAAGTTTATGTTTGATACCTACGTGCGTTCTTGAGCTTTATATCGAGCATGAAAATCAGATGGAACACACTGGACATCAATCACCATCATATCCCCTTCATTCTTCTGCAGCAAAACAAGACTGAACATGTGTCACTAATTTCTTAAGAAGACCATTAAAGTAAAAATTATGGTTTGCAACATAGTTCAAGATTAAAGACCAACTTAGCTCATACAATCGAACAACTAGCTTTCAAAGAAACTAACCACCATAACTTAATTTGTTACGCAAGTATGGGAAATCTTGACCGAGTAATGCCTGCGCAACAAGCACCAAAAGCTGGCAACGCTCTTCTCAGATCAAGTCAAAGATTATATTGTAAGACACAAGGAAAAAAAACCTTTTCTAGAAGAATTCCTTAATCATCGGCTCATAAAAAAACTAAATCATAATAAACCCTTTGATCAGGTAATGATGTAAGTCACAGACTCAGATAACTTTCAAAGATGAAAGGCTAAACCCAAATATGGACCCAATATTCAAGAGCTTTTCAGGAAATATATTGAGTACAAGTTCATTGACATCAAGCAATCAATCCCAAAACTTAATTCGAATATCCAGAAGTCTATTTTTTGCACAATTTGCATCAGTAGGTCCACAAAAAAAATAACCCCCAGCATCATGGACATATCCAAAGAAGACAAGTAAAGGCAATATAGGACAACTACAAATATTTTTAAAAATGTATATAATTAGAGGGACAATTAAAGCAGAATGTGAGGGAAGCACCGCAGGCAAAATCTAGGTATACAAATTGCAAGAATTGAAACGACAACAACTTTGTATATTTCACGTGGCAAGCCACTTGATGAAATGAATCTATTAAAAAGAAAAGAGAAATGTTATTTTTATTGGTTCTCCATAGGTGCTGCAAGACTATCACTCTCGAACAACTTCAAAGTGGACATCTTATGTCCTGGAAATCCCACTTGCACTAACTTGTATTGTTACATGCCCATGCTGCTTTATCTATTACAAAATAAAAGCAACCAAAAGTCCAGCACTTTCAAAATTCTCTCCATCAGTTACATTTTCAGTTCTGCATGACATCTAGCTTAAATAATACCTGTAATGTTTCAAATTATGTTCCCCATCAAACAAAGACGAGAGCCGGAATGCATTTTATACATTTTGGGCAGTCATTTTATCTTGTTCACAGACCAGATATAAGTGAGGCTGGGAGGAAGTAAATATGTCATACATTGAAACTTATCAAAGAGACTATCTGTCAAGAAGATTATCAAACATAATTGTCGATATCCAGATTAATTTGAATAGCAAAAACATACCTGTAAAAAATGATTTACAGCTCTTTTGACCACAGAAGGTTCATGGGGTGGTAACTGCATATCAAAAAAGTGAATAGGAACTTAACACCATCCAGTTAATCTATACACAGTTATATATGAATTTTTATCGCGGTATTAATTGGTAAGCAGAATAGAGCAAATTTTTTCTAATAAGCACAAATTAATACTTCCTCCATGGCTGCAAATAAGTGAGCTTGGGATCAACTTTAAAGATTTTCAAACTAAAACTCAAGGCCACTTTAAAAAGTTTGAGCTTGAGCTAAAACTTTGAAGCTCTTGAGCTCGATTCTAAAACATCAAGCTCTGACTTGACTCATTTACAATGAAGCCTATTCAAGGTTGAGTTTGAACTCGATCTTATACCAAAAGCTTATAGTTTGATTCTTGAATGAATATGAATGATTTTACTTGGTTACTTTAAATATAATTATTACTATCACTGATTATTCATAATATTTTTCTTATTTAATAGTAATTTCACAAAAAATAAAATATAATTTAATATAGTCATTGTAACAAAAAAGTAATGACAATATTTCGAGCTCACCTATACTTACATCCCTAACCAGATTTGTAACCCCTATTTCTCTTGTTGGTTGTCCCACAATAAAGCTCCGGTTTATAAAATGAGAAGTTATTTCTCCAGAAACTCCTTAATAACATCTCTGATCTCAATTGCCATTTTTAAGGATAATAATGGTATAATACACAAAATTCTCACTTTCCCAACTCTCATATAAAACTGTGCCCCGTCAATTGGGAAGTACAAAATTTGGAACGGAGGGAATGTAGATTAGCTAGACTGCATTTAAAGTAGCATGTGTGTAGCTCAAATGAAGACGATGAGGTAAGTAATGAAAAAAAGATTCATATAGCCATGCTTGCTCGGGAAAGGAAGGTTATAGAAATAGCAGAGAAACTCAACCCTTCTAGTTGTTTTGCCCTATATTTTAAAGTTTGTAGAATTTATTAAGGTTAAGGGTCAAAAGCATGATTAAATAATTAAGCACGAGCCCGTATGAGCAAAAGCAACTCACCACTTCACCAGGTTTTCTTTTGCTTATCCTCATAGCGCATGAACACCTGCATCCTAAAAATAATCCACATTTGCCCAAGCAATTAAAAAGCTGCATGCCAGTCGAAACATAACCAAAAAATATATATAGATGGAAAACTCAATCAAGTAAAAAGGAATCAAAGAATTCACAGTCCGGCTCGAACAAAAAACGGGGACTGGCTGTGGCTGTCCAATAAATTTTTGAAAAGCATCCTGTAGAATTAGAAAGAACAAATCTTTAATTTTGATAAAATTTCCGAATCAAAATAATTATTAAATTAAATGAAAATCACCTCGAGAACACCCACAACGGTTCTACCAGTGGCTTGTTTTTGTGCGCCAGAAAATCGAGTGCCAATGTACTCAATCGCCACTAAGTATCTTTGGATTCTTGGATTCGGGCTCATATTCCTGTCAACAGACTCTATCTCTTCTTCCTCAACGTCGTCGGAGAAATCTCCGCCGTCGATTTTGGCCAGCTTGGAGGGGCGTCGAGGGGATCCAGGTCGTTGATTTCGCAATTGGTGGGAAATCTGCGGAACAGACGGAGTGGATTGCTCGGCAGGCATTTGGTTTCTTCAGACAATGAAAGGCGGGTTTTTAGGGCTTTTTCTGGTTTGGACTTTGGAGAAGAGAGGTTTGGGTCATTTGGCGACTATAAAATATAAAATATAATAGTTCCCCACATCTTTCTTATAAACTTATCAAATCATAAATCTTGAGGATTTCAAGATTTAATTTACTCACATTGTCCATATATTAATAAGTCAAGTTTGACAAAAATAAATAATTAGTCTCTTCTATAATGGAAAGAAGATCGAAATTACAACCCAATTAAATGAAGTTAATTTTGTTCAAAATTATGTTTTATTACTAATCCAAAAAAGTACCTTGGACATATTTAATTACCTTTTTTTTTTCTTGGGAGAGACGTTAAAACCAGATTTAAAAAATCCTCCTACCATTAATTATGGAAATCATTTCACGTTATTGATTATGTGTTATCTCTGTCTTTTTACCTTATTACCATAATATATACACACTACCATATATTATCCAATTACCTTATACCATATACTATATAATCATATGGGGTAATGTTCAAAATCCATAAAACAAAAAAATACAGAAACAAAAACGTCTCTTCCTCTCAAGATTTCCAAAAGGTACTTTTATCTCTTTTAAATCTTTTATCCTCGTTTGAATTAATGAATTTTCCAAAACTGTTCATCTAATTAATTTTACTGGATCAGTAAATGTTATTCAGTTCTTGTTTTTTACAGTGTCACACTCTGTTTCATTAAATTTTTGCAGATTTTCAATAATCTCAGATATGGGGAGGGCAAAATTGAACATGGAACTTATAAGCAAGGAGAAATCAAGAAACATAACATTCAAGAAAAGAAAAGAAGGCCTAATCAGAAAAATGCATGAGTTCACAACACTATGTGATGTTAGTGCATGCATGATAATCTATGGTCCAAAACAAGAAAAGGGTAATAATTTCACAGAACCAGAAATCTGGCCTCAAAACATCGACGAAGTTCGTCGAATCATCGACATCTACAAGGCCAAGAACAAGGATTCAGGCAACAAGACATTTGGCCTGTTTGATTTCTTCCATGACAGGAGGAGAAAAATAGAAGAGGAGCTTGCTAAATTGAAGAAAAAAAACATGGAGTCAAAATATCCCACGTGGCTCGAGTTCATGAACTTCATGTCCGAAATCAGGTTGAGGGAATTTGCAGCAGGGTTGAGCAATAAGGCAGAGTATGTGAAATCAAGAATTGAGCTTTTGAGGAGAAACAAACAGGGCCTTATTGATCATCATTTGGACATGAACAATTTGATGGATTTTTCAGCCCATCATGTGGTTATAAACCAACAGGCTGCTATTCACTATCCCACCAACACCACCATTGATCATCACCACCATCAGAATTCCATGATGATGCTCTTGATGAATGATCATCATAATATTAATGATCATTGTGTGCAGTTCGGGGGCGCGGCGTCGAGTAGTAGCGGAAATATTCAGTGCGCGTCGTATAAAAGACAGTTTTTTTACGAGTCGATGGCGGGCCGGGCCGTGGTGGACCCCAACATGATGAGTCAGAGCCCGAAACCGTTGGCCCGGTACTATGGCCCGACGGTTCCGGTGCCGGTTCCGACGCCCTACATGCAGATGATGCCGGTGCCGGTGCCGGTTCCGGTTCCGACTAATAATAATTATGATGGTGGTGATGGGCAAGATGATATTGGTAATCAGTATCAGATGAATTATAATAGAGCAAGGTATTATGAGTAGGGTTTTTTTAGGTTTTTGGGGGTTAGGTTTTATATTGAGGTTTTGGACTTTTAATGTTTTTTTTCCTTTTTATGCACATTTGAATTAGTTTGATTTGTGTTTCTTGGAGAATTGGACAGTTTTTTTTACTTGGATGTTGAACACATTTTTTCTCAATATTTTGCTTGAGATCAGCAAAGTTTGTTTATCTTTTGTTGTCTAGGTGAATCTTGTTGAATTGGCTTTTCTATTTGCACTAACTAACTCAACTATAATTTACTTTCACAAAACCAGGTTTCATAAGTAATATTTTGATAAATGCAAGGAGATCTTTTGAAATGTTTTTTGTATATAAATGAGAAAAATGTAAGACACATCAAATCTAAAGGAATTTTTTTTGTAACTTTCAAAAATTTCTGGGTTTTTTTTTTTAATTAGCACGAATCTCACAGAGGTTTTTGTAATCATCCCTTACTTTTACATACATTCTATATTGTCTTGGCTCTGCTTTACAAAAATATTACAGCTACTCCCCTTAAATTTAAGACAAATCGAAATCTGAAGGGTTTTTTTTGTAATTTTGAAACATGCATTTTTTTATAATTAACCCAAACCTCAGGGGTGGTTTTGTGATTATCCCTAAATTTTATTTTATTAATTTGCTAATAATCTTCCCCTAGTTGCTTTCTAAGTAGGATAGTTACAGTTCCTTTCCTTTTATTTCATGGTGTTGATCAGGGCTCAAGCCAGCCTGAGTCGTTTAATTTCTTCAATATTTATTCACTTCTCTCCAATCACTGCTCCTAACTAATTAAAAATTGTAATGATAAGCATCTATTTTCTGTTTTTGTTCCGTGTTTATAGGTAATGCGACGATATGATGTTCCAGATCCATATGAGAAGCTTAAGGCTCTAACTAGAGGTAGAGCAGTGACTAAAGAAACCATAAGGTTTCATTTGGATGGAAGGATTTGAGCAATGAATTTCAAATCCATAATAACAAATCCATTAAAGTTGTTTGGATGCAGTCATTTTATAATGGATTTCGAATCCTTGAAAGCTATTTTTAGAGTCATTTTGGAGGATTTGAAATCCTTCCTATTTTGAATCATTTGAAATCCTTCCCTAAATCCTCTCCCCAAATCCAAATCCTCCCATCCAAAATGCAACCTAAGTTCTTTTGTAGTGTAAAGTTAGAAGATTGGTGAAGGAGATCGAGGGGAATGGAGTTAATCTCTTGAATCTTGAATGATGTTTAGTTTATTGTATACTATACATTCTAAAACTAAGCTCCTTTTTTTCCCCTCTTTCATTCTTTGTTGCATTTCAATTTTTTAGGCATAGGCATGCTGCTTTTTTTTTTCTGAAAAGAAAAAGTGCATATACCATAATGATTTAAAATCACAAGGTACTTGGGAGCTGGGTGGTGCCCAATTGGGTAGCACCTCACTACCCACCAAACAGATCGGACTGAAGGACGGTTTTTTATTTACTTGGTTGGAATTAAATGAATGAGGGAAGAAGTTAAGGAAGACCGTTAGAATTAAGCCAGAGAGAGTTTCTTTTGATACATATTTATTTCGCATAAATTATTTTTGAATTATAGTTATATATGTATTTTTTTTAAATCTTACTAAAGCAAGTTTGTAGTTTTGAGCTATGCACCATTTCTTTTCCCTCTCTCTCTAGATAATGCAAAGAGATATAATGTTTCAGAGCCATATGAAAAACTGAAGAAGCTAAACCATTGGAAGAGCAATGAAGATTATTTGGTTGGTAGTATAAATTTTGAACTGATGATCATACCCATATTATAAAATATAAAAGATCAGCAGCACATACATTACAAAACCTCTCAACTTCAATATTGTTGAAGCTAAATTGTAATAAAAACAATTATTTATCCAAGTTCTTGGTTACTACCAAGTACCAATAAGTTTATCAACAAGGGTTGAAAAACAAGTTACAATGGCAAAGTTTGAGAAAACAAAAAATGGAGAAAGCTATCAAGTCATTCTCCAATAAACAATTCTCATAACCTAAAAATGGAAAAAGTTTGACCACTTACATGCTTGAAAAATAAAAAATAGTCATGTTTTTCAAAAACATGTTTTTTTAGCCATTTTGACTAAAAATTGATAGTCATACCTTCGTGCATTCTCTGGTGAGATACTTTTCCCTTTTTAGAAAAAAATGATGTGGTACATAACTCGATAACGATCCCCAGGAATGAAAAAAAGGGCAAAATGAACATTCGAACTCAAAAATGGCTAAAAAACGTGTTTTTGAAAAACATAGCTAAAAACATTTTTACTATTGAGAAGTGGTCAAAAATCCGATGAACTCAAAATAAAATTCTCCAATATATTTCTATCTCAAGGTGGCCTTAGTCATTCTAGCCATCTTCCACCGGCAACAAAATGACGAAAACAACCTTGAGATATCCATCCCCATACTATCACATCTGCATCATCACAATCTCTAATCAAACTCGACTAAATCTCACTCAAACTGTCGCCATAGATGAGATATCTAGCAACAACTCATTCAACAGGGCAGCAAAAACCTCATCTTCCAACTCCAAAGCCACCTCTTTATTTTCTTGATCTAATGATTTCCATTCCCTTCCTTTTTCCATGTCATTAATGTAAGCTTGCCTGTTTTTTGGCACCTCCCACTCAAGAAACAACTCGCGGGGTTTTCTTTCGTCGATCCAATTTTCTGCCTCTTCTAGCATCTCTTCATCGAATGAGTTTTCGCCCCATTGTCTTTGAGAATGCACGTTTTGATGAGCGATGATTTTTTCTCTAAAGAAGTCCAATAGTAATTTGTCTGCCTTATATTTGATGTCATATGATGGAGAAGTGTTGATTTGGTTAAGTAAATCCAATGCCATTTGTTCTGCTTGATTTTCATCACCCTCCTGTTCTTGTTCTTCTTCGATATCTTCGGATATGACTGTTTCGCCAATTGAAGCAGAGGAATGTTGCAAAGGAGATTTAGTGGGGTTGTTATTCGATACGGGCAGTAATGCAAATTGTTTAGCTAGGCTCACTGGCTCAAGCTGAGCAAGGCAACCAAACCTCTGAATCTTTTTCATGAGCTTCTTTTGTGTTCCTGTACATGAAATTCCATGTTTTCTGTTACTGAATATCAATATATGCCTATTACAAGCAATAACAAATCTTAGGAAACACAAATGGTTTCCCCTTGCTTAGTTCAAGTACTGTGTTCCATATTACATATTCTTATCAGCGATCAAGACAACAATCGAATAGTGTATTTGTGACGTGATTGTGTACTGATGATATTCCATAAAAAATTTCCACAAGCAAGCACAACCTTACCTTCCATATGTGCCAGCCTGTGTTGGAAAGGAGAGGAAACCTCTTCATCATCATCAAACGGACAATCCAACACTGAGACCGGACTAAACTGTTCCTTATCTTCATTAACTGACCATTGTTTCTGCTGTCATTGAATATCACCAAATGTTTAGCTAATTATGAAGGCGACCCGAAAACTCTTACAATCACAAGACTCATATGAAAGAATGGTGTTTGTCAAATATTGGATAAAAATGGACAATTACAAAACTACCCCTGAAGTTTGGGGTAATTACCAAGAAACCCAAAAAAGTTTCAAAATTATTAAAAAAAAAAACAAAGGAAACCCTGAGGTTTGATTTTGACTGTAATAATATTATTATTACTATAAAGAGGGTGTTTGAAATGTTTTTGCTTATGAAGGGGCAAAGTGTAAACCTAAGGGATTTTTGTAATTTTCAAAAACCTTTGGGTTTTTTTGTTATTAGCTCAAATATCGGGGTAGTTTTGTAATTATCCCTAAAAAACAATGAAATCTATCCAATTTCATCAAGAATTAAATTTGGGTTAACCTGCTGACTCTATTACTGATTCTGGACCTACACATCTTTACATAAATAGACAGTTGCAACTGAGAATTAAACAAGATTTTGGTGAGTAGAAGACATTGATTGTGACTGCAATCAGTTACCAAGTGGGATGAGCATTTGTTTGATTGGACCCCCAATAAAGTTTTTGTTTGTAGGAAAGTAGGGTTTTCACAATGAAGTCTCTTAAATGAGGGTTTCTCATAATCAAGAACTTGTTTTTTTGAGTCCACTCCCACCACATGAGTCTGCAGTCAGCAATGCAGGAAATGTTTTAAGACAGATAATGAAATTACTGAGTTTGCAGGGACAGCCTGATAAAATAGTTTCCAACATTTATTATGCCATTGTACTATATGTCTTTCACTGGATCATGTCTTGACCAGGTCCAAGACTTAATCCTAATTGGATTCTTTTTTATTGTTTTCGTAATTATTAACTTTTAACCTGTTAATAAGTCTAATGTCCCACAAGGATATTTGCTTAATCTCAACCCATGAAAATAATAAGAGTTCACTAGATTATCACACATAAAAGAAAAATAATTTACACAATCACATCATTAACATTACACTTAAGATAATTATATTGTGGTCAAAATATAATATTGACAGAGTAGGATGGGCTAAAATTAAAAGAATTGTCTTAGGAATTAGGATGTTTCTAATGCAAGCAAACAGACAGAGACCACAAAGACCCATGAGAAGTAAATCCCAAGACTGGTATCGAATATGTCAAAATAAGTCAACCCCCACTACTTGACAAAGTGTATGACATCTGTCTACTTATTTTTTTAATAATCCTATAATTTGAAATCTCAATTTAACCCACTTAATCATTGACAACATCTAATTCTTTAATACATATATATATATATATAACAATCATTTTCCAATAACTACCAGCAGTTAATAGAAAAGTATTTAATTGAATATAAAGACAAGCCAACCACAATAAAAATTACATTTTGTTTATATAATGAAATTAGAGCGTGGGGCTATTACCGACAAAATTGGTTACACAGTATTAAATCGTGGTCCTACGTAAAGTTGGAAAATTTTATTTTAACTGTTCCTATGGGGAAAAAAATGAAGCAAGTTTCACCAAATGAAGAAACAAAAATTTTAAAGACGTCAAATTCCATTTTTTTCTGAGTAAAATTAAATTTCTTTTTTCAAGTAACGGTATTTAAATTTATGGAAATTTTATCTGATTTAGGAAAAGATGAAATTAGACTATTCCTTGAAAGTTGGAAAAAAGTGAACCCAACACCCCCACATTTATTTTCTTATTGTTCTTTGGGGATAATAATAACTAGTACAGGAACAAAGGGCATTTTAGGAAATGTATAAAGGAGGAATGATCTAATATGTCGTTTACGATGATACCGAAACCCCAAACGAGTTTCCACGCCGTGGATCCCGCTGATGGACAACAAATAGCGGGATCCTCGCCGTTGGACAACGCAATAGTATTTATCTTTCCAGTATATACCCCGCACGTGTAGCGCCAGCTATTTTTTCTCCATCTTTACCGCTGTGAAATTTCACCACTATCGAAATTCTTGTTATATTTTTAACCATTTTTCAAATTCTCTTGCCTATTCTTTTACTATTTTTTCAAATTTTTGAATTTACATTTTATAATTAGTTCGCACATCCCCATAATATTATTTAAGATCTTTAGTGATTCAAATTCAAAGGATGGTAAAATGATCACAATCTAAATTTACCATTGGACAATAACAAAAAAAATTAGCACCTCAATGTAACAAAAAAAAAAATAATTCAATTTAAAATTATCCAAAGTCCCAAAGCTATTAACTTTTCCTTAATTTGAGCAATGTGGTAAAACCCATTATGTCAAATGCAACTTGGAAATATAAATGGTTGCAAATTTTAATTACTTTAGTTAAAATGATGAGAATATTATGATGAAGAGTGGAGAAAAGGAAGGTTATTAAGTGGAAAAAACAAATTGAAGTTTTTGAGTCACATACAAGCATGTTATAAATAAAATTAATAATCACAAGAAAAGCATTTATTTAAATAATAAAAATAAATTAAGAATCTCACCTTTGTAGAAGAGTTAGTACTGGCATCACCACTGTCACTGCTTGTGATTGAGTCTGTTGAAACGTCGCCGTTTTCCAGCAATTCTACGGTGTCGTTTCTGACCTCAGGTAAATCTAAATTTACCTTAGAAGAAGAATTACCGCTCGTACACTCCGACGACGCGGTAAAGTCGCTCCCCGACCAGCTCTTGCTCTTGCCGTCGTCGCTCGTCGTCGTCATAGAGCTGTTGGAAATATCCAATCGATCAGAGTTCTCCTTCAGCAACTGATCGAACGATTTCAATCGTCCGATCTCTTTCTGGTTTGATTTTCTCTTCCAAAAGCTACTTTTCCAGAGGATTTTCTTCGAGAGGCTCCGCGGTAGAATCGATTTCATTATATTTTTATTCTCCGGCGCCGACCTCGCGGCGGCGAAAGGGAGGCGTTTCACGGCGGTGATGACGCTTTGGAGCGCCGCGAGAGCGGATTTCGACGGATTCCTCCGAATCGATGGTGAGCTTTTGTTGAAATTCAAATATTTCTTCTGCTGCTGCTGCTTATTTTTTAGGTCAATTTCGATGAGGAATCGGACGGTGCTGGCGCAGCATTGTCTTCTAGGGAACGATTTGAAGCCGTTGGATGAACACGAGCTCATATCATCCAACAAATAATCTTTCAGCAGCAAGGGTTTCAGCAATGCCTTCGGTTTAATCAATCTGGAATCCATGTTAAATTAACAGAGAAAACTTCTAATTTGGCTCGCAGTAGAAGAGAATAAATTAATTGCTATTTAAAATGAAACAAGAGGAACGATGAACGGAAATCAGAAATTGCATTAACTAAAATGTAATGTTTGAAATGCTATGATATAATGATGAATGGATATTTTTCACATCTGTAGTACAGAGTGATATATATGAGCAGAACAGGGAAGCATAGGTGGAGCCAGGAGAGTGTAAAAACAGTGAAAGAGGGGTTTCTCTTTTAAAGGGTTAAAAAGAGTGAAAGTGAGAGGCAGCTTCTTGATGTGGTGAAGATCTCTAGGTTACCAATATAAATTACAGGTTCAGAAAAAAAATATTCAAGTGAAGCATTTGCTCTGTTACTGTGTGCGTGTGTGTGTTTTTAGCAGAGGGGGGTGGAGAAGAAGAAGCTTGGATGCTTCTTAATGTGGTTTTTTGAATCTCAAGTTTGATTAAACAAATTTTGTTTGAGTGATTTTGTGATTAGTTTAATCTTAAGCTGGTTTATGGGGGGTGTTAGACTGAGAAATGACCAGAAGTTGACCTTGTTGATTAAATTAATCATATGTTTAAATGTGCTCTTAATTATCACGCGCATTAAAATGTGACATGGCAACTAACCTAGCTATAAAGTTTGTTGTTGAAATTGTTATTAGTTATCCAATGTCCTTTTCTCAAGAGGAAAATAATGGAAATTTCGTGCTATCCAGTTATTTAGTTGGGTTTGGAACTCATGAAATTAGTATGTTAATTTTACTGGTGCGTTAAAGAATTTGCGCCACCGAAAACGACTGAACTCCGATGCTTGATCCGCCCTGAGGCCAGCTAAACAACTACGAGAAGGAGATCGGATGATTTTTCCGGCGTGCTCTAACTTTCCGACGCTCAAGTCAGGATCGATTCAAAGGAGAAAAAATATATATATAAAATAAAGCAATGAAATGAGCATTCAAAATCCCACATCAGTATACCTTTTAGTAGGCTATTTATAAGTGGTCTAAGATTACGGTTTCTTGAAAACTTGGGAATTGGGATTAGTTATGGGGAATCTAGGGTTTTTGCAATAGAATTGTTGAGTCAGCTCTTATCCTCTTGGAGCTCGGGCTAGAATTAGGGTTTTATGACATTCAAGTTATGCGAGCTTAAGAGCTCGGGGCACACCTATAATCTTTATCCACGAGAATCTAATAGGTCGGTCAAATAAAGACCCTGAGGTCGGCCTCATACATATTGACCACAGGTCGGTTAGTTTCCATCATTGACCTTCAGGTCGGGATTATTCCTCTTAAGGAGAGGGAACAGTTCGACATTTTGGTGGCTGAGCAGCTCGACCTAGTTTAATCCTTATCGATTACATTTTATGTAGTTCAATTGCTTCAAATTTGATCATTCTCAATTACTCCATCATGTTCACAATAAGCGTCGTTTAGGAAAAATATACGGAAATTAAGGAAAGTGTTAAAATATTATGTATACCTTTTGTTAATTTAATTTGGAAAATGATACAACATGGATGCATTTAGTAAATGATTAATAAGTATAAAAGTAAATTGGGAAAATTATTTACTCACTAGCCTTAAAAATATCAAAACATCATTCTTTTTAAAGAATTGGAAATTTTAACGTGTAAATTGATTAAAAAAATGAAAATTGCATCAGATTGAACAAATCAGTATTTTCTTCTTAAGGCTCAAAATATATAAATAACTTTTTGATGAATGCTAATGTTCATTAATTGCAGCCATGCTGCCTCATGGCCCAATGAATTTATTATATTGTCAAAACAAACAATTAATTGTACCTTACATAATGTACGACATATATAAAGTAATTTTATAGGTCCAGCTGTAAATCCAGAAGACAAGATCCCAGGCCCATGTAATTTTAACATTATTGTGCACGAGGGCAATTTTATTAAGGATTTACTGCATTAATCTTTACCTCAACTATGTCTATTTGCCATTCTTTACCATTTTTAACTTTGCTTAAAAACACATACACCACTTTTTTTAATTCAGTGTTGCATAGTCATAAAATTTGAAAATTTGTTCCAACTATTATAGATATTAACCTAAATCGGCCTAAAATTACCATTTTAACCTCGTTTCGTCTAAAATTACTTGAATATCCGCAAGATCTTTGTTTTTAATCTTGGTCATGACTCGATCCAAATGTCCGATTTGGGTCGCCCGCGAACTCTCCACCATAGATGAGGCGAGCAACGAGCTAGGTCTCTGATCATTACACGTATACGAAGATACACACATGTTGAACTTATAAATACAACAAGAAAATTCATGTAAAAAAATAACTCATATTTACTACTAAATTACTTTGTTCTCTAATTTATAAATTAACCCATTATCTTAACTACTTAAGCATCGATGAGTCTTAGTTGAGAGTCATCCCCACTAACTCAAAGCATGTGTTGTTTTAGATTCCTATAAACAATATACTTAACCTTGCTATGAGGTACATCATGTATTTCTCATTTCTTACCTAAATTCTATATATATATATATATATATATATATTATGTTTGCCAAAAGAGAAAAAAATGTTATTTTGTTGATTCAAAACTTTGTTCTTGAATTAGTGAATATCTGTATGAAGAGCACCTTATAATATTCTTTTGGATATCTTTTCACGTCAATTTAAATTTTGGGTAATATCCTGGAAAGTAATTTCTTTTTGTTGTTTTTGTTGTTTAAAATAGCCAAACCACTCAAACCAATCAAATGCCTTAAACCAATTTGTATATGCCAATTCGATTTAACCTTAATAAAAGATCGTGAAACTAGACCATGCCAATGGTCTTATATGAGACCGTTTTATGAACTTAAATTCATGAGACGGATCATACAAGGGACAAAAATCATGAGTCTACTCACTGAAGGAGCAATGATTAAATATTATAGGATAATAAAGCAGATTAATCATAAAAAAATTAAAAGATTCCCAAAAAAATACAAGTCTATTAAATAAAATAAAAATCATCTGAAAAATTAAACTAATTGACTTATATATGCTATAACAAGGAAGGAAAAAAAAAGAGAATACTTTAAAAAAGAGGATTTAGAACAAAAGTTATTGGAAAACACAATTTTGTAAATCAACATCATAACATACTGTTTAGAAATGGGCTAGCATTGACGAGCTAAACTTATTGTTAAGCTCGTTTCACATCTAATAAAATCTTTTAATCACTTGGAACAAAAATAGAAATTAGATAATATGGATTCTTTTAAAATGGGAAAGGAAAAAATTAAAAGAATATATCCATTAATGGGCTAATGTAATATTCATGAGGTGCTAGGTTCTTTCTAAAGGCCCATGGGCCATATAGTGTCTTGATCCATGTAATCCATGATCCAAGTTTTTCAGTTTTATTGCACAGCTTTTGATATACTCACAAATAAAATTTCAAACTAATTTATTTTCTTCATTAACAACCATAATTATATTAAAACTACTTTTTCCTTATACGATAATGAGATTCATCAATTTTTTTGCACAAATATTAAATATTTCCAAGTGTTATATCGATAGTAGGTGATGAAAAGGTACGTAGAAATACCCTTGAGACAATGCAAAATTAATCAAGGTCACTGTGCAAATCAAAAGTCATAAATGATATATTCTCCTCAATAATTTTTTAAGACATTATGCACGTGATTTTAGCATGCGAATAATAATAATAATAATAATAATAATAATATTAAATATATTATTATTATTATTATTATTATTATTATTATTATTTTGAGCAGAACATGCGAATAATTATTTTGAACAGATTGTAAGAAACTTTTCTCAGTGCAAAAATGTTTCAATTTTTTTGAATGAATTCAACATGCAACCTTCAATAGCAAATATTCCGGGGGAAGACTGATAGATTGGTATTCATATATAATTAATGTAGTTTGATACAACCAATAATAAAATCATTTCTGATGGGGCCTATTTAGGCCGACCTACCTCTATGAGTCTGATGAAAGACTGGGCCAAGGGTGGTCTTAGATTGGACCGACCTTCGCATCGGGCCGACCTACGATGATTGGGGTGACTGTTGGTGGACCCTCGATGGGGCCAACTTAAGAGCCTCACCGACATTGGTGGACCCGATGGGGCCAACTTAAGGCTGGCCTACCGACTGTTGGGTTGGACCTCGATTGGGCCAATTTAAGGCCTACCGACCTATTGGGTTTGGATGCTAAAATGGATCAACTTAAGGGCCTGCCGATCTCTTGGGCCGAGCAGCTTATGGCCCAATACGGGTGATTAACCAGTGCGTGTGTTAATTAGGGTTTTAGTATGGCTTGATGCCTACGCAACCCTAATTCCAAAACCTATAAAAGGGGCACAAGTAAGGTACGCCGCTAGTTAGACTCGAAATACAATTCAATACACTTTGATATTTGATATTTTTTCTCTTTGAAACGATACTGACTTGAGCGTCGGAGTGGGTACGCCGGAAAACCCTTCCGGCCCCCTTCTAACGGTGGTGTTGCAGGTTCTCAGGTCAGTCGCATAGCGGAGCAGTGGATTTATTGGGCGGCGGATATTCTAGTGCCGACCAATTGGCATCGTCTGTTGGAAGAATTGAGTTTTAAGACGTGAGTTTAAGGTAGCTATGGAGAATATACGACGGAATTTGGAGAATTAATGACCTGGATGAGGTTCCGATGGAGACGCCGGGAGTGGTGACTGGGGAGCGCGAGCGTCCGCCGCATGCACCGGGCGTAGGAGTTGGTTGCCCCCCTCAGGGGGTGGCTGGAGTTGTTGATCCCATGGTGGGTATGGGTGGTCTAGGACCTGGTTTCTTCCAACAGATGGCCTCCTACATTAAGGCCGCTGTGGAAAAAGTCGTGGATAGTCGGATGCGAGAAGTTGTCCAACCTGCAGCGGCGGCACAGGCAGGACCTGGGCATGAGGTGAGGCCTCCCGGGGGAGCGAGATCGAAGAGCACCAGTATTGGAGGAGGAGAGCGCCTCTGTGGCCTTTACTCAAACGGCCACGGAGACGGACCCGGATTGGAGTGAGAGAATGGATGATCTGCATAGGAAAATGAGAGAACTAAAGAAGAAGGTGTCTGGAAGTGGCTTGACCCGATCGAGGAGGGGTACTCCTTTCTCAAAGGAGATTATGGCTGATGAACTCCCCTCCTCGTATCGGGCGCTGAGTTTTGAGTATGATGGCACCACTGACCCGTGGTATCACCTGTGCCGCTTTGAGAACGCTGCAGTGCTCCACAGGTTGTCTGATGGGGTAATGTGCCGAATGTTTCCGACTACCCTGACCAATTCGGCACAACAGTGGTTTAGTCAGTTGTCGCCAAATTCTATTAAGAGTTTTGATGAGTTCAAACTCAATGTTCTTACATCAATTCACTAGCATTTGTAGAAGGTGTCAAAAGACTCCATTGACGTTGTTCAAGATTAAACGAGAATGACAATGAGGGGCTAAGGAGCTATGTTCAACGGTTCACGAAGGCGAAGCTTGAGGTTCCCTCGGCGATCGAGGACATATTAGCCAACGCCCTAGCTCGGGGTTTGAAGGATGGGGATTTCTTTGAGTCCCTAGTGATAGAACCAAAGACGCACATTTGATGAACTCTTGGCTAGAGCTAAAAAGTACATTAACCTAGTAAGAGGCCGGGAGGATGAAACGTGATGAAGGAGATAAGAGGAAGGATCGGAAAGACGATGGAGATGAGGTCCCCGAAGAAGAAGCCTAACATCCCTAAGCTCGAGTAGATGGGTTGAAGGTAGGGTACGAGAAGTTCACACCTGGCGGCTCCCAGTGGGGTATGTTTTCATCAAGATTGAGCGTCATCCTGACCTAAGGTAACCAAACATTTATGTAATGAAATAACCATCAATAAAAAGCAAATTTCTTTCTAAAAAATTACGTGAAATTCTCTTTAAACCTCCGGAAGGGCACACAATGTTGATCAAGTGTTTGGAGCTCGGCTCGAGCCAAAACTCCAAAACACCCCGGGCGCGATGGCCCAGAGGACAGGTCAAGCTCGAGCTTGGAAACTTGTCCTCCAAAGAAATTTTTGATAAAGTGTTTGGAGCTCGGCTCGAGCCAAAACTCCAAACACCTCGGGCGCGATGGCCCAGAGGATAGGTCAAGCTCGAGCTTGGAAACTTATCCTTGAAGGAAAAATTTGATCGTGTTTGGAGCTCGGCTTGAGCCAAAACTCCAAACACCTCGGGCGCGATGGCCCAGAGGATAGGTCAAGCTCGAGCTTGGAAACTTATCCTCGAAGGAAAAATTTGATAGTGTTTGGAGCTCCGCTCGAGCCGAAACTCCAAACACCTCGGGCGCGATGGCCCAGAGGATAGGTCAAGCTCGAGCTTGGAAACTTATCCTCGAAGGAAAATTTTGATAAAGTGTTTGGAGCTCGGCTCGAGCCAAAACTCCAAACACCTCGGGCGTGATGGCCCAGAGGGCAGGTCAAGCTCGAGCTTGGAAACTCGTCCTCGACTGAAGTTTTTGATAGTGTTCGAGCTCGGCTCAAGCCAAAACTCCAAACACCTCGGGCGCGATGGCCCATAGGACAGGTCAAGCTCGACCTTGGAAACTTGTACTCGAAGGAAAAATTTGATTGTGTTTGGAGCTCGGCTCGAGCCAAAAGTCCAAACACCTCATGCGCGATGGTCCAGAGGACAGGTCAAGCTCGAGCTTGGAAACTTGTCCTCGAAGGAAAAATTTGATTGTGTTTGGAGCTCGGCTCGAGCCAAAACTCCAAACACCTCGGGCGCGATGGCCCAGAGGATAGGTCAAGCTCGAGCTTGGAAACTTGTCCTCGAAGGAAAATTTTGATAGTGTTTGGAGCTCGGCTCGAGCCAAAACTCCAAACACCTCGGGCGCGATGGCCCAGAGGATAGGTCAAGCTCGAGCTTGGAAACTTATCCTCGAAGGAAAAATTTGATAAAGTATTTGGAGCTCGGCTCGAGCCAAAACTCCAAACACCTCGGGCGCGATGGCCCAGAGGGCAGGTCAAGCTCGAGCTTGGAAACTTGTCCTCGACTAAAGTTTTTGATAGTGTTTGGAGCTTGGCTCGAGCCAAAACTCCAAACACCTCGGGCGCGATGGCCCAGAGGATAGGTCCAGCTCGAGCTTGGAAACTTGTCCTCGAAGGAAAAATTCGATAAAGTGTTTGGAGCTCGGCTCGAGCCAAAACTCCAAACACTCGTCAAATGGCCCAGAGGGCAGGTCAAGCTCGATCCAGGAAGCTTGTCCTCGAATTAAAATTTTGTCCGTGTTTGGAGCTCGACCAGGGCCAACACTCCAAACACCTCGGGCAAGCTTGGAGGCTTGCCCTCAAATGAAAATTTTGTCCAAGTGTTTGGAGCTCGGCCAGGGCCAACACTTCAAACGCCTCGGGCAAGCTTGGAGGCTTGCCCTCGAATGAAAATTTTGACCAAGTGTTTGGAGCTCGGCCAGGGCCAACACTCCAAACACCTCAGGCAAGATTGGAGGCTTGCCCTCGAATGAAATTTTGTCCAAGTTTTTGGAGCTCGGCCAGGGCCAACACTCCAAACACCTCGGGCAAGCTTGGAGGCTTGCCCTCGAATGAAAATTTTGACCGTGTTTGGAGCTCGGCCAGGGCCAACACTCCAAACACCTCGAGCAAGCTTGGAGGCTTGCCCTCGAATGAAAATTTTGTCCAAGTGTTTGGAGCTCGGCCAGAGCCAACACTCCAAACACCTCGGGCAAAGCTTGGAAGCTTGCCCTCGAATGAAATTTTTGATCAAGTGTTTGGAGCTCGGCCAGAGTCAACACTCCAAACACCTCGTGCAAGCTTGAAGGCTTGCCCACAAATAAAATTTTTGATAGTGTTTGGAGCTCGACCAGAACCAACACTCCAAACACCTCGGGACATAAGTAAGAGAAAGGATTGGAAAATTCTAGTAATAGATCGGGCTAGGGAAATTGAAATGATATTGCCCGATGCATCTCGGGATATACTTATGGGGAAGGCTCTATAAAAGTCCTAATAGTAGATCGGTTTCACAGCTTGGCTCGCACGGATCGAGGTGGACATGTCTAGTAATTAAGGCGTATTGGCCAAGAAGTCAGATACTGAGGCAAAAAGGCGAGAACTGAGGTGTCAGTTTGTGCTTTTTGGCAGCCTAAGGTGCATATGACGTGTGGACCGAGGTCACTCGCGTGGGCTGAGGCCAATCGCATGAACCGGGTGTGAATGTGTTCCATGACATATGTGTAAGGACATGTGAATTACATGGACTAAGTTGGAAGCTGTTTTATGCCCACACGCGGACCGAGGTGAAGGTTCACCATTGTTTTGGTGTGTTCTAGCGTGAGCTAGGTGCAAGGATCAAGGAGACATTTCCCATTAAATTGAGGAAGACTTTATGGCAAGGGTGTTTTGACTGATTGGCGGTTGATCCTCAATGTAGAAATAATTACTAATTAAAATTGACTTCTTCAAAAAGTAGATGGTTTTTGGTTGGAGCAACATAGAGTTATTAATTATAAAAACTTCATGCATTATTTGATGGGCCCACCATGTGATTCTTTGAAAAACTTAATGCAGTGAAATCATACTCGAGAAATGACCGAAGACGGAGTTCGGGATTAAAGGTTTCGGTCGGTCCTATGAGTCCAAAAATTAATTATGTTTTGAGTTGTAAGAATTCCTCTTCAAACATAACTGGGGGGACTAATTGATGGGGCCCATTTAGGCCGACCTACCTCTATGAGCCGATGAAAGACCTGGGCGCGGTGGTCTTAGATTGGGCCGACCTCTTGCACTTTGGGCCGACCTACGATGACCGGGCCGACTGTTGGTGGACCTCGATGGGGCCAACTTAAGGCCTACCGACTGTTGAAATTTGGACCTCGATGGGGTCAACTTAAGGGCCTACCGACTTTGTTGGTGGACCTCGATTGGGTCAACTTAAGGGCCTACCGGCACATTTGATGCTAAAATGGATCTAAAATGGATCAACTTAAGGGCCTGTCGATCTCTTGGGCACGATAGCTTATGGCCCAATACGGGTGATTAACCTAGGCACGTGTGTTAATTAGGGTTTTAGTATGGCTTGATGCCTACGCAACCCTAATTCCAAAACCTATAAAAGGGGCACAAGTAAGGTACGCCGCTAGTTAGACTCGAAATACAATTCAATACACTTTGATATTTGATATTTTTTCTCTTTGAAACGATCTTCGACTTGAGCGTCGGAGTGGGTATGCTTGGAAAACCCTTAGGCCCCCTTCTAATGGTGGTGTTGCGGGTTCTCGGTCGATCGCGAAGCGATGAGCGGTGGATTTATTGGGCGGCCGATATTCTAAAGGCCAACCAATTTCAAATTAAAATACTTTTTTTGGGTTTGGAAAATTGACATGTTGTTAGAATTATTAAAGAAAATAAAAAGCAATTATGTTTAATATTTGGCAATATAATTTTAGGAAAAATTGAATCATTTCCAAAAAAAAAATTATTCTATATTTATATATGCACGGTATCATAAAAAATGTACAAACATTGAAAGTTGAACATTAAAATATGTTAAAGAATATAAATAATATCTATAAACATGAAAACTGCATTAATAAATATATAAAAAGCTATTATGAATAAAATTTTGTATTAAATAAAAATTTAATTATAATTACATAAATATATATAATACTATGTATGAATATATGTAATACATTTATAATATTTAGATACATATTTTGAGATACATTCTTCAATAAAAATAAATATTATTTTAGTTGAATTTAATCAACTTAAATACAATTCTATATAATTATAAAAAAAATTGGTTAAACCAAAATAATAACTATACATATATCACAAGTACAAGTAGTCAAAATACATAAATATACAAATTTGATGTTCAATAGCCCAAATTACGTCTAAAAAGCACGAGAATATGATAAATATGAAGAAGAATACGATGTTGCTTCTCCTATATCTCCCAAATTACTTGAAAACTATTACTGTAACATTTTATTGTTTATTTCTCAGATGAAATTCTCTTGGACATAAAACAAAATCAAAAATTTTGAGCATCAAAAGCCAATAAAATTGTTCTTATTGATAATTTTTTCATCTCACAAAAAATTGCTACTAAAAGGGAAGATTTTTCAAATGCAACCTTCTCCACAAACATCCCAACTAATTAAACCAATTTCCTTAATTTCCATAGCAATATTCTCCTCACAGTCTTCAACCTCTCCACCAACACAATAATATTTGCAGCCACAAATTACATAAATTTGGACTTTGGGCTTAGATTTGGATATGGGTTATATGGATTCGTCCTACACATTTGAGATCTGTGACATAGTCCTATAAGATACTTACTCCAAACTATTTGACATATGCACTACTTTATAGACTTGTTACTAATGTACTGGACTACACTCAAATAATAGGTCATATTCCTGACTTAAACCAAAATTTCGTTTTTTTATTTTGTAAATATATATGTGAATATCCTGCATTAAAATCAAATTCTCTCTCAAATTAAGTACAAAATGGATGATTTACAGATATACAACATATGCATTGCACGAGGTTCATCTAGTTACACGGATTATATAACCCAATTTCTATATTAACAAAAAATCACTCAAAATATATTACTCAAAACTAGTAATATGCATATTATATTGCCACTGTAATTTAAAAAAAAAAAAAAAAAAAACCACACATGATACAAGAAGCATGTGTCCCCCCACCCACCCCCTATGCTCATCAGTCATCAAACTATATTTGACTAATGCATTACTTTACACCTGTTACTAATGTATTAGTCTACTACTACACTCTAAAGTCTCAAATCAATAAGACTATATTCCTCAACTCTTACCTGGCCTACACCAAATTTTTGGCCTGCCTTTATTTACTATATATAGATATATGTCATATATGTGTGTGTGTGAATATCCTACACCAAATCAAAATATCTCAAACTGAGTAACTCCACAGCTCCACCTCAGCATCACTTTCCACGTCATCCCAACCGTAACTACCCTCAAACCACCGCGGCGGCGGCGACATCAAAGCTCCGTCCGCCACACCCAAATCTCCATTCACCTGAAAAACATCAAATTCCGACAACACATTTTCAGAACTCCCCTCACTACCCCTCATATTCTCATTAATCCCACCAATACCCTCCTCCCCCGCCGTGGGCCGAAACGCCTCCACCGCCGCCTTGCGAATGTCCAATGGGTCATTCGAAGCCGGGACCGGCAACCGCGACACCGAGTCGGCGAAATTGAGACACGCCGCCTGTCCCCTCAGCGCCAACGCCGCCACGTCGTGGGCTCTCGCCGCCATCTCCGCCGTGGGATAAGTCCCCAGCCATATCCTCTTCTGTTTCGTCGGCTCGCGCAGCTCGCAAACCCACCTGTCCGAGTTCCGCCGCCTGACGCCGCGGTAGACGGGGTGGCGCGTCTCCTTGAACTTTTTCCGGCCGGCGGGCTTCTTCGGGCGGGTCGACGCCAGTATCACATCTTCGTCGGAATGCCACGTGTTGAAAGATTCCATGGAATTAGTTTTGTTTGTTGAGTATAGTTTTTTGGGGTTGGAGAAAAAAAAAAGAGTTTGGACTTTATATATGTTTTGGGCCTACGTCATGGACGCGGAGAAGTTGAAGAGTGGGGGCCCAGGATGGAAGGGCTGGGGCTAGCTGGATTCACACCTTGCAAACTTACTGGAGAAGACTTGGGTTATATTTTACGAGAAGGCCCATGTCCACGTCCAGACTAAAACAAAAACGTGCTTATATTCTGATCTGGCAATTATACTAGGTATATTACTGTAGGGTCAATTGTACGGAGTAGTATTTCTTTTTATGGTTTTGCTGATTGTGACGTTTAAGAAAAGCTGTTGACTACTTTTTGTCGTATTATACGTATATTTTTAAGGATCATAACAAAAACATTTATGTCTCGAATAAAAACATTTCAAGAATTGATCACAAGTAAAACAAGGATTACTTTGTTATTTGTGCTTATTGTTTTTGCGCATTTTCTCCACGATTTGTCTCGTTTTTCCATATTATTGATTTAGTTACATTATTTTAATGATCAACATAAAAGTTTATATCTCAAAAACATTATTTAAGTGAAATTATCAGTTAATCAAATATTAAATCATCGATGTTCTACTATATATTCTTCGATCAATAGTCGAGTCCGATGTGACCACTGACAGATCTAGGAATGGGCCAACCTGGACCTGACCCACTCCACTTTTTTTTAGAAAAAAATAGCGTGAATTTTTTTTTAAAAAAATAGTTATAATTTGTATTATTTTTTTCACTTTTTATCCAGCTCACCTTTTTTTTGTGTATTTGCTCATCTTATTAGGATTTCCTGAATCCGCCATTTGGTTGCGACTCAGGTTGTCCAACTTGACTCTCAATATAGAAATGATCACTAAATATACGAGATGACAATGCCTATTTCATGTCATATGATATTTACATGATCATATTCTCTATATAACGTAACATGTATTTTTATTTTTCAACTTAACTTGCTAATTATAATTATTCTCGTCAACGTTACTAATCTATACGTTACTTAGGCATTAGAAGACATGTTTTAATTTGGGAAACCAACGAGCTTAACAAGTGTTCTTGTTGTAGGTTTTCCTTGAATCCAAATTGAATCTGCTGAATTAAGGTCTATCCAATTAATCCCAACTTAGTAGAATTTTTTTATCCTAATATATATATATATATATATATATAATAACAAATCTATTTCCAAATATGTTTTTCCGCCTTTTTGCATTTTCTAAAAACGAAATTAGATATTTTTTAATGGAAAATTTAAAAAAAAAAATGGACATATATGTCCAATATCCTTGTACTTATATCATTAATTTTTTTCATCTTAATTATGGTATGGATTAACATCTTAATTAGGTATGTCTAATTAATTAGTATTAAATACTATACATCTGAATTTGGAAAAAAATGAAAAAATAGTTTATTGGCAATATTATTATAATTTATCATTAATTTTGTCCATTTTAATTTTAGTATGCAAATGACAATCTAATTTATATATGATTTATCAGTATTATAAATATTGTGTTAAATAAATTTCAAAAGATATAAACAAAAATATGAAAATGAATCTGCATCACTTGCTCGACATTGATAAGGGTCTTTTTATGCATGTTTTATGTGTATATTTGAGTAGAATTCAAGTTATTTTATTGTTAGTTTTGTAAATTTTTGATTGTACATAGTTCATATTACTCTGAGGTGCTTTTATTGATGTAGATTGACCATTCGGGGCTAATTTTGGTGAATTTCGGACCATTGATTCATGTCAAAACATGCCGGAGAGTTTAAGGATGCAAAAACGCTCAAAATTCCAAGCCAAACGCGTCATTTCGGGGCCTTTTTGGTCCAACACGGGCAGAGGGTGTTGGGCAACACGGACGTGTTCCGCCGGGAGCCAAAAACTCAAAAAATTCGCACAAAACAGCCCCCAACACGGCCTGGCCGTGTTGGGCGACATGGCCATGTCAGACAGCATGGCCAGGGTGTGTTCTGCGACATGCCCATGTCAGGGACTTCCTTTTGCAATTTTTCTATGAAAAACTCACCAACCAAGCTTTTTTTGACCACTTTTGTACACCTTTAACACCCAATTTTGCTCCACCATATCTCCATATTCCCTCAATCATCAATTGAGAACAATAATTCACCAACCAACAATGAAAGTTGAGGCAATTATTTAGCAAAAGATGGCACCATCAATGTATTATTATACAAAAATGGTGTCTATAAAAGCCAAGAGTTGAAGTTGGAAGAATCATCATTCATAATTCATTCATGTATTTGATTAGATAATTCATCATATTCATAATTGGGATCAAGGGGTCTTGGAGGAGTAAGCTTGAGGTAATATTGGAGAAGAAGGCTTGGAGCAACATCATCATTCAAGAAAGAAGTCAATTGAGATTTTGAGAAAGATAAGTACATCATGTCTATAATATTTACATCTTCTTGTGTAATTTACTCTTTTGTCAAGATCATGAGTAGCTAAACTCCTAGTGTTTGAATGTAATGAACTCTATAATGGATTTGTGATTAAGGTGTGTATGTTTTTAATAAAATCTTCATGCTTTGTGTGATTCACTTATATTATACTTTTTATTCATTCGAATTGATATATGCGCAATATTGATTTAAAGTTTATTTTTCATCCGGGAAATCGAGAGATTCGTGGTGAAATAGAACCTATATAAGTGAAAAGAGTTGCATGCAATCCTAGATATAGGACGACATAAATCTTCTGGATTAGAGTCAAACCTAATATGGGAATTCACAAATCGTTATAATGCAATCTTGGGGGTTTTAACTAGAAAGAGATTTCAGTTAATCAACTTGAAATTAGGAGTTTCTCACCTTGAGAAAGGGTTTAACTTAAATCGGGAATTTCTACGGTCCATAAAACATGAGATTTTATTAAAAGAGATTGGTTTTTGCTTAAGGGCTCATGGTTGTATTTTTATCTTGTTGAATCACAAAAACATTCTAGAGGGATTTACATTCAAACATATTTCTAGCTCTTGATTTCTTATTCTACAGCCTACTTTTATTTGATCTATTGTAGGTTGCAATTATTTTTAAATTCTTTATTTTTCATTTTTTTTAAACCATCAAAACTCTGAAAATTGCTAGATTAGATAACAAAAAGACGGTAATTACTAGTACTTACAATCCTCGTGGGAATGACACTCGGTACTCAAAAATCTATACTATAAAACGATAGGTGCACTTGCCTAAGGTTTTAAAGGTAGCTTTTGAGCCATCAAGTTTTTGGCGCCGTTGTCGGGGATTGTAATATTAGGAACACTTTGTTTTTGTTAATCTAATCAATTTTTTTTATTTTACCATTGTTTTTCTTCTTATCTATCTTTGTGAGTCTTGATTAACACTTCCCCTCTTTATTTACCGCAGTGCATGCCTACTTGTCGTCGAGGCGGGAAGCGCGAGACCGCCGGTAGTAACACGGAGGAAAGCATTAATACAGACTACGAGGAAGATATAGACGAAAGCAAAGACTTTGCCATGGCGGATGAACCACAAAGAATTATGTATGATTACGCCAAGCCATCCATGGATGGCACGTCGTCAAGCATTATAAGGCCCGTTGTTGCCGCCAACAATTTTGAAATTAAACCGAATGTTATTCAGATGGTGCAACAGCTTGTCCAATTCGATGGTTTACCAGACGAAGATCCCAATAATCACATCGCAAATTTTCTTGAAATTTGTGACACCTTTAAAATTAACGGGGTCTCCGATGATGCTATCCGCCTACGCTTGTTCCCATTTTCTCTTCGGGGACGAGCAAAACAGTGGTTAAATACTTTGCCAAAAGGAACGATTACAACATGGAATATTATGGCAGAAAAATTCCTTTTGAAGTATTTTCCACCGGCAAAGACTGCAAGATTAAGGAACGAAATCACTTCATTTACTCAAGCGGACGATGAAACTTTATACGATACTTGGGAGAGATTTAAGAAATTATTGTGAAAGTGCCCACACCATGGCCTACCTATTTGGATGCAAGTCCAAATATTTTATAATGGGCTACTTTCTGCAACAAGACAAATGATCGATGTTGCGGCTGGGGGAACTCTTAATAATAAAACGACGGAAGCCGCTCAGGATTTGATCGAGGGAATGGCCATGAACGGCTACCAATAGCAATCCATACGAGGTAAAACTAACGGGTCAGTTGGTGTGTATAATGCAGATGCGGTGGTTACGCTCGCCGCACAGGTTGAAGCGTTAACCCAAAAGATCGATGATTTGGCGGCTCCTAAACCACCACCACATGTTATATCTTGTGAAACTTGTGGAGGATCTCATAATCACCAGGAATGCCCCCACACAATACCGCCAACTGAGCGTGTGGATTATCTAGGTAACCATTCTCGGCCTTCTCAACATAATCCTTTCAGTAATACGTACAATCCAGGGTGGCGACAACATCCTAATTTCAGTTGGGGTAATCAAGGCCAACCACGGCCTAATCCCAATCCTAATCCACACACGCCCCTGATTCAGACCCAAGAAAAGCCTAACTTGGAAGAACTTATGGCAAAGTTTGTGCAAACAACAGACGCTCGATTCCAGGCAGTCAAAACATCCTTAAGAAATCAAGAGACATCTATCCACAATTTGGAAAATCAAATAGGCCAGATTGCGAAAATGATTGCCGAAAGGCCGCAAGGAAGTTTGTCGGGTACATGAAACAAACCCAAGGGAGCACGTAAAGGCAATCACCATTAGTGTCCCACATGAGCATAATTATCTCAACACCACCATGCAAAAATATGTGGAGGATGACAAATCTGAAGAAAAGCCCATGAAAAAGGTGGTTGCAGAATACAAGCCCAAGATCCCACTAGGAGTTTAATGAAGAAGATAGAAGGGAGGACAAATTTGGTAAGTACCTTGAGTCATTCAAGCAATTACATACTAATATTCCATTTGTTCAACCTCTTTCAAAGCATGCTAAGGATCTAAATGACATCATTTCTAATGATAATAAGCTTAACGAACTATCAAATGTGCAATTGAATGATAATTGTTCTTCCAATAAACTACCACAAAAATTTAATGATCCAGGAAGTTTTATTATCCCTTGTACAATTGATGGTTTACATGTTGATAGAGCACTAGCTGACTTAGGAGCTAGTATCAATGTGATGTCTTATAAAACATTCAAGCATATGGGATTAAGTGAACTGAAACCTACTAGGATAGACATACACTTAGCCGATAAATCGATTAAACATCCTAGAGGTATTATTAATGATGTGTTAGTCAAGATTGATAAATTCATATTCCCTGTTGATTTTGTTATTCTTGACATGCATGATGATATTGAGGTTCCTCTAATTCTTGGGCGTCCTTTCTTGGCTACGGCAAAATCAATCATTGATGTGCACGAGGGAAAATTAACTTTGAGAGTGGGGGATGAACAAGTAATTTTTAAAATTCATGTTGATATTGAAAAGAATATTACTTGTTCTTTTGTCGATTCAATTCCTTTTCATGATGAGAAATCTAAAAATCTCTTGGAGAAAAGTGTTGTTCAAAGTCCATGTTGGAAGATTATGCACAAAAAGGGGACCGGAAAGGTTGAAAAGCACATTTTGAAACTTCAAGTTGGAGGTAGTTCTACTAAACACCAAAGGTATTTTCATAAGTTCGAGGCTCCGCCCGACTAATCTTCACATTTAGGTGAATTAGTCCAGCTATACGACTTTAAAGAAGCGCTACCCGGGAGGCAACCCGATGTTTGTGTGCAATTGTTTTCATTTATTTTTATTTTATTTTATTTTCTTTTAAAATAATCACAAGTCCTTAGAGTCATTTTCAAATCATAAAAAAAAACTCTTGAGCTTCTTCTTGCTTGTCCTAATTGGGAATATTTGAGATTTCACGGTATTCGAGTTGTGTGTTGCTTAACTTTGATTAGGTATGAACATGCCGTTGAAGGTCCCGTACCAAAACAACCCAATGGTCGCTCAACACCGATTCCACTATTGTAGTAACGTCGTATTTTTCTTTTTTTCCACCTCTTTTATATCATTATAATTTCTTTGTTTTTTTGAGTGTTTTGTGTGTGTTTGTCCATTTCTTTCTTTCACATTGAGGATAATGTGAATCTTAAAGTTGGAGGTGGGTACAATAACATTTTCGGAATGCTTGTGTGTTTGTTTTCAAGAGATGTGATTTTTTTTTTTAACAAATTGAGTATTTGCTAGTCAATAACTTGGCCCAATTATACCTATATTAACTTGTTAATTTGTGTTTTCAATGTGAAGCAATTGATTGTCTAGGATAAATTGACGTGGATGCGGGCTAAATTTTGACGAGATTTCCAACACCATAAATACTTGATGTGTTAAGGCATATACGACGATACCTAGCCTATGAACGTCCGAGAACTCATGATTTAGTAGTGGTTAACTAGTTGTTAAACCAAGCTTGTGAATAAAAGAAAAATAGAAAGAGAAAAATGAAAAAAAGAAAATGAAGAAAAAAACGGACCAATCGAGGTTATACTCCTCTATTTGTTGTTGCTTAGTAACTAGGAGCATTCATGAGCCCCATGTTTGTCTTTTTACGTAAAACGGTGACAAAATATGAGTATGGGAAACCACCCTAGGAGTGTTTGAACAGAAATTCAAAATATAAACCTAGTGGAAGCATGTCTCGAAAGGTCCCCAAAAAAAAAAAAAAAAAAAAAAAAAAGGAGAATGAATACTCCTTGACTTCTCATTCCAATAAAGTTCAAGAAGCTTGGTTATATGACTAGTAGGCTAACTATAATGATCTATTGAATTCTTGTATTTTCATGGCGTTATTGAATTGAAGTTGTTCATAATTATCAGTATTTGTGGAGTGATGATTTCAAGACCGAATAATGACTGCTGATATTACGGTCTTTCTTGACAATAGATCGCTTTGCAAAACTATGTTTTTAATGAATGGTTAATTTGGGTTGAGAAGGCCAAGAACTTGACTGCTTGTGTTCAATGTGTTGAAAAAAAAAAATCTTCTTTGTATGTTGTGATTTATTGAATCCCTCTTTTTAATTTAATGTTTTGCTTGAGGACAAGCAAAGTTCAAAGTTGGAGGTGATTTGATAAGGGTCTTTTTATGCATGTTTTATGTGTATACTTGAGTAGAATTCGAGTTATTTTATTGTTAGTTTTGTAAATTTTTGATTGTACATAGTTCATATTACTCCGAGGTGCTTTTATTGATGTAGATTGACCATTCGGGGCTAATTTTAGTGAATTTCGGACCATTGATTCATGTCAAAACATGCCGGGGAGTTTAAGGATGCAAAAACGCTTAAAATTCCAAGCCAAACGCGTCATTTCGGGGCCTTTTTGGTCCAACACGGGCAGGGGGTGTTGGGCAACACGGTCGTGTTCCGCCGAGAGCAAAAAACTCAAAAAATTCGCACAAAACAGCCCCCAACATGGCCTGGCCGTGTTGGGCGACATGGCCATGTCAGACAGCATGACCAGGGTGTGTTCTGCGACATGCCCATGTTAGAGACTTCCTTTTGCAATTTTTCTATGAAAAACTCACCAACCAAGCTTTTTTTGACCACTTTTGTACACCTTTAACACCCAATTTTGCTCCACCATGTCTCCATATTCCCTCAATCATCAATTGAGAACAAGAATTCACCAACCAACAATGAAAGTTGAGGCAACTATTTAGCAAAAGATGGCACCATCAATGTATTATTATACAAAAATGGTGTCTATAAAAGCCAAAAGTTGAAGTTGGAAGAATCATCATTCATAATTCATTCATGTATTTGATTAGATAATTCATCATATTCATAATTGGGATCAAGGGGTCTTGGAGGAGTAAGCTTGAGGTAACATTGGGGAAGAAGGCTTGGAGCAACATCATCATTCAAGAAAGAAGTCAATTGAGATTTTGAGAAAGATAAGTACACCATATCTATAATATTTACATCTTCTTGTGTAATTTACTCTTTTGTCAAGATCATGAGTAGCTAAACTCCTAGTGTTTGAATGTAATGAACTCTATAATGGATTTGTGATTAAGGTGTGTATGTTTTTAATAAAATCTTTATGCTTTGTGTGATTCACTTATATTATACTTTTTATTCATTCGAATTGATATATGCGCAATATTGATTTGAAGTTTATTTTTCATCCGGGAAATCGAGAGATTCATGGTGAAATAGAACCTATATAAGTGAAAAGAGTTGCATGCAATCCTAGATATATGACGACATAAATCTTCTGGATTAGAGTCAAACCTAATATGGGAATTCACAAATCGTTATAATGCAATCTTGGGGGTTTTAACTAGAAAGAGATTTCAGTTAATCAACTTGAAATTAGGAGTTTCTCACCTTGAGAAAGGGTTTAACTTAAATCGAATTTCTACGGTCCATAAAACATGAGATTTTATTAAAAGAGATTGGTTTTTTTTAAGGGCTCATGGTTGTATTTTTATCTTGTTGAATCACAAAAACATTCTAGAGGATTTACATTCAAACACATTTCTAGCTCTTGATTTCTTATTCTACAGCCTACTTTTATTTGATCTATTGTAGGTTGCAATTATTTTTAAATTCTTTATTTTTCATTTTTTTAAACCATCAAAACTCTGAAAATTGCTAGATTAGATAACAAAAAGACGGTAATTACTAGTACTTACAATCCTCGTGGGAATGACATTCGCTACTCAAAAATCTATACTATAAAATGATAGGTGCACTTGCCTAAGGTTTTAAAGGTAGCTTTTGAGCCATCAGACATTCGTAATTGCATTATATAATTTCATCTCTTTTGTTTTCAAACTATCAATTTGATAAGATTTTATTCATAATAAATTATGAAAAAAGAATATAATGTTATTTCAAACTAGATAAAATATGTACAGAGTACGTTGATATATAAAGTATATCAATAAGTTTTTATATTTGAAAATTATATATTTAGATTGGATTGTAATATCTATATATCTATAATAAGTCATTATATCTTAATGTGTCCAATGTTTATGCTATATTCAAATCTAGATATACGGAAATAATCTCACTCTCACTGTCAATACAATTTATCCATTATTGATGAAGCAACTTTTTTTTGGAACTGATCAACAATCGTTATATGCTATTCAGTACGAGTTGATATGAATACAAATATCTAATTATTAGAGATGTTAAAATGGGCTCGGCCCAAGGTGCCGGACTCTAATTTTGGAGGCTCAAAAAGATTGTACCTATGTGGCCCGAAATCTGATTCACCAGGTCATTTCATGTGTATTTTTTGTGGACTGAGTCTCAAAAATAGTTACCCAATAGGATTTTTTTTTGGCCTGACGGACCAATAGTTGTCGACCTATTTGATAGTTTTACTGGTTAATAGAATAGTCCGTGCATTGCATGGGGTCTCATCTAGCATGACATAATCACAGTTGCTGATGTATTTGAGAATCAACATCAAAAGATCATAGTAGATAAAGTAATATTATATGGGAGTGGTAGACATTAAAACTCCACGTTACAAACGTGTACTACGTGGGCCTTTGTTTTGTTAAGTTAATTATTGTTGTCTAAGCTTTTGATCAGCATCTGTGTGTTTGATGGCATTAATGTGGGGGTACAACTCTATTTCCACAACGTCTTATCAACTGTTAATAAGGAGTGAAATCAGTGTCGAGTATGAGTGTGCTACCCCTAAGACTTGTGTGCATGCCCGGCTTGAGGCTATCACTGACGGCGACGGCCTAAGACCTCCGATTTTAAGGACCAAATTTTACATAAACCTTTATATATACGTGAATAATATTTTATTAAATTATTTTTATATGTTCCACATAAAATATAAAATTTTAAAATTCTTATTAAATTATATCTAAAAGTCTACGAATATAAAATATTTATTTGTATTTGTTTTTTAGGGGCCTCATTTTTTTTTTTTCGCCATGTTCTCTGAAAGTCAAGGCTGACCTTGCTTGTGTACACTTCACTTTGTACCCATCACTTCTCGAACTTTCTCAAATGGTGATTCTTTCTAAAAAATAACATATATTTTTCTCATATATTTATGTGAGCGGAATTAAGGTACTTCAATTGGTAATTATTTATACTATGAATTTCAATTTAAAAACCAACTAATATCCTTCTTTATAAAAACAAAAAAAAAATGTTGATATTTTGACTCATCAGTGTTTCATTAGACTTTTCTCCTTTTTTATTTGGTAACACAGCTTCCGGGTTTATTCATGTTTATGCCTGAGGGCAACAATTCAGGCCCCGTCCTCCCAAATAAAGAGAACAAGTATAGTCGACCCTCCCCCCCGAATCAAAGTATAGTTGATTTCCCCTGAATCGAACTTTGATGAATCTTATTCAAGATGAGCCCACAAGTCTTTCACTGGTACCGTATCTTTCCAAAAAGATTTTGATGGAGTGTGGGCTAGAACCCACGACCTCCACTCCCACAAGAAACATAAGTCTATTGTGGTGGTTTGTGGGTAGCCCCTGATTTTAGGAATGCTATCCTTTTCAGTGAGTGGAGTTGTGTAGCTACCATTCATATTTAGCTAGGGGCAAAAAAAAAAAAAACTAATTTAATGAAAATAAGGCGCGCCTGAAAAATTGGTATAAATTTTTATGAAGTATTATCTATGTCCAAGCTTTTTATATAATTGAAAAAAATGAAATTAGAGCTTTTGTAGGCAATAATTTTTCAGGGATTTCATTAAATTTTATTTTTATGACAAAGTATTCATAATTAACAAACATATAAGCATTTTCAAAAAGATCTTTTTAACAACTACATTTATTTTTAATAAATCTAATTAAAATATTACTAACACTTTAAAAAGTTTCCATCATCTTATTTTACCCAAATACTTTAAAAAGTTAAATTTTCAAATAAGATCTACAACCGTACACCATATTAATACAAAATATCGTGACAACTTTTATATCGTCATTTTTATTATTGCTAGACTCTAGTATATGTATGTGGGTATACATTTTCTGAATAAAATGTTATTAGGAGATCATTAAGGTTGATGGTCTAAAGGGCTTTGGCATCATGTATGCCTGTATGAGTGTATACGGTAAGCAGCGAAGGGGCCTGAAATATTTGGGCTTGGCAAAGTCCAAGCCCAACGAAACCCATGAGGCCAGAACTACAAAATGCCATAAATTAGGACTTGAACAAAAGTAATTACTGGATATTCGATTTCACATCGATTGTTTTTTTTTTTGAAACGGATTTCCCATCGATTGTTTTTTTTTTGAAACGGATTTCCCATCGATTTTAAAATCTTATACGAGTTTAATTCATTAACAGAACAAACTAGTTTTGGTTTTCCCCCTATTCAACAAGATATGAAGCTCGACTTGAATTTGACTTATTCAATAAAAAAAAAATCATAAAATATGTGAAGACCATATCAGCAAACTCGATTAGAGCTCAATCAAACTCAATTCAATTATTAATCAAATCAAAGTTACATATAACTTTTTTTTAATAAGTTGGGAGTACTGGAGGAGGGAGAGGGATAAATTTCAAAAAAACTGAAAGATACCAAATTCAAATCCCGGTCAACACTTGAACTACAAGCTCGTAGTTATGTAATTTCTTAAATTGATAGATACTCAAATAATCTGAAATGGTAGTATATTCAAGTAAGTTTGGTTCATTTGCATTCATAATAGAAAACTATGTGGATAGCCAGATAGGCTATCATTTTATATAGCGATAAAGATGCAATTGCCTTACATTTTCTTAGCTTTTTATTTCCAGAATTTTTATTCTCCTATATTTTTTGGACTTTTTATATTCTCGTATTTTTTTTTGCGAACTTTTTGATGTTATTGTCTCAAAGTTGTTTTGAACATGTTTCAGAAAAAATACACTTGTCAATATCACTGTTTTTATAATTGTATATTAGGTCAAACAAGTGTTATTGTTGCTTAGCAGTCGAGTCAATAAAAAATAATTATAACTTGTATTCTATTATGTAAACTAGTACGTAATAGCATAACAATTTAATTTTGATATAAATATATTAAAATAAGAACAAAAAAAAATCAACAAACAAATCTAAGAAAGTTTTCTTTAATAAATGCGAAATATAATTAAAAAGAAAAATTACTACTGCATGCATACAAATCAAACAGCTAGCTTTAAAATAGGGGTCTCATGAAAACCTATCAAAGTAAAACCCAATAGGAAAACTCTTTGATAGGAAAAGAGTATCACATAAAGAAATAACAAAAATAATTTAAAATCTCAATCTAAATAACGGACGTCTATTTTTAGAGGTTTTTCGAATGTAAATGTGATTTGTTTTTTTTAGCACGTGCTCGAGTGTCGTCTTGATGATCTGATGTATCATGTGTAGTATCGACCCAAGAGCCACAATTGCCATTATATTCATAGTTTCTGAGGAATCACATGAGTGGAAGACAATCAGAGTAGTTGAGGGGTCGTCTAACTTGGTCTTTAAATCATCTAATTTGTCTTGTTCTTTTTCGTCCACCATATCCGACCATCTTTTTATTGTTGTTGATGCCATCGCCTTAAAAGTCTCGGAGGGTTCACTTGTCTGTAACACCCTTGCATCAGTAAAAACCGCCATATTCTGAGCATCCGCTTCAGCCCCATGCGAACCTGGCTTGTAAAGAACCATAGTACGGTCCTTGTTAATGTTTACTTGCCATGACCCTTCGAATCCTCATGGACTTGATCCTACCACTTCCCTATTTTGTCACCTACGACATGTGATTCCTTTGGTACGTCAATCTGATCGTGCATGGCCTCCACATTAATTTCCAAGACATCAAAAGAATTTCTGATTGAGATCTCCGAATTTGTTGAACTTCCCCATGTATCAGTATTCCTGGCTGCAACACGAGCATGCCTAGTCGGGACTTTAACCTAAGTTTCAGGAATAACTTCTTTCCCCTTATTAACATGAATCCTTTCAATATTCTCCTTCTGAACCTCCGATCTTCCTCTAGTTGAACCCGATTATTGTCAATTTTTTCGCCGCCTCATGAGTGGAAGTAATTAGTAATAGAATGTCCCAAAATTCGACGTATATATTCAATTATGGGTGCCTATTTTGGGTTATTGATTTTTCAGTACCTGATCTATAGGCACTTTGCTGATTTAGTACCTGATATTTATGAAGTATATACCTGAATAAAAAAGTTTATGGATGCCAGTTAATGGATATACCTGACATTTATGAAGTATATACCTGAATAAAAAAGTTTATGGATGCCAAAAAATGTGAAGTATGAGTATTAAATTGGTAACTCGGAAATATCAGGTACGTACCAAACCAACAAAATGTATATAGATCAGGTACTAAAAAATCAATAACCCAATTATAGTCTCCATTTATATGGGCTCCATTTAAACTTTCAAAAGTTAAAAAAATTATGGATGCCATTAATTGGTCCGCTCCGATTCCAAAAACATTGGCCAATATTATATTCAATTATACTCATTGCCTGCAAGGTTTAAATAATATTCTTGGCAGGTAGTTGATCTCATGCATGTTCTCAACGTCTAGAAATGGAAATCTTTAATAAAATAGTTATTATTTTATGATATGATCAAACTCAAATTATCCATTTTTGGAATCGAGATTTAGGTCTTGTTTCTTTAGTTAATTTATATTCTATATATATGCAAACTGTCTCAGGTCTTCCAGCACAAACCAAATTCATGCACACGTCTACATCATATACATTAATACATATATAGATAGTAAATTGCAAAATATTCAATCTTTTTTTTTTGAGGGACAAAGTATTCAATCTTACAAAGAAATTAAAACACCACGTACTCCACTAAAAAAACAAGGGAATCCCAACGAAAAAATCCATTGGTATTTGGCCAATTTCCATTGGAATTATCGATTCTAATAGAAATTCCAATGAAAAAGCACCATTGGTATAATGGCCGTTGGAATGACAAAATTCCAACGAAAATTCCTATGGAAAAAATATTCCAACAGTACCAAATGGTTTTGCTTATTGTTGGACTTTCTGTTGGAATTTTCTAACGGTATGCTGTAGCATTGGAATTTTCATTGGAATTTTGAAAATTCCAACAATTTTTTATTCCGTTGGAATTATTTCGTTGGAATTTGATTGTTTTCTTGTAGTGCTCATGTTATCTGTTAAAATTATAAATACATCTTAACATTTATTTCCATTTTACAAGTTGCACTTATTGAAGGAGAATTGTAACATAAATGCAAACTTCAAAGAAGTATTTGTAAAATCTCAATGGGCCGAGTATTTTTAATTTTGAATAATTACTGAGTTTTTTCTATAATTATATCAAAACTCATGATTTTTTTCTCTCAAAACCTTTTCTCTCAAAACCCTAGCTGCTTTTGCTCTCCACCTTCTTCTTTTTTTCGTTCCTCCTATGGAGGATATATGGGGGAAATAATTTTCATTGCTTTTAACCTAAATAATTTGTTTCCCCAAATGTGGCTTTTATTTATCCCCAAATGTGGCTTAATTTATTTGTCCCCAGTAAGTGGATTTTTTTTTCCAGTTAATAAGTTTGTCCCATATGTGATATTTTGTTTAGAAGATCAGATGAATCATTACCCGATGATACGTGACATGAATGATATCATCTTTGGTACGTATTTTATTCAACACCTCCATTGCGAACCTTTCAAGAATTACATGTTTGTCTTCGTAGAGTTAGTTGTTAGTTGTTACTTTTTACATTTTAGTAAGGATATAATAATAGTCTCTTTTTGTGCTTGTTAACTAAGTATATAAGTTTCCTTTTCTTTGTGTAAATTAATTATAATATTCGCTAAGATTTGATTATATCTTAAACATAATGGAGTAACTGTAATATTTTTACAAATATAAATGGTATATTTGAAATGTCTTTATTAATGATGGGATAGAGTATAATTAATGCATAATAAATCTTAATTGGATCTCTGTAATTTTAAAAAATATATGGATTTTTTGTTATTACCTCAAATCTCATGGTAATTTTTGTAATTATCCCATTTTATTATTATTGTTATTATTATTATTATTATTATTATTATTATTATTATTATTATTATTATAAACAATCGCATCCTAAAGGATCACAGGACACAGAGCTGACAGAGAGAGTTCACCAACTCCAACTAGGAATAATTAATAAGGTGAAAAATATATGAAATTGTCGGTCACAAATAAATATATTTTCAACGGTCAAAGAACATCCAAAGTCCAAACGTCACCAATATTCGCCTTTCTACGACTGTTAGATTCTGTAGCTGACAAAAGCCCCACAAAATAAACACATTTTCTTCTTTTTGAAAAACATGCAATTCATATATATATCATCAATTAAATCGAAAAAATCCATCATCATCACCCTTTACACATATATATATGTACAACTTATGCAAAAATATTAACAATTTAGACAACTGAAAAACAACTTATTTGAATGTCGATCTCACGGCCGACTTCTCTCATTTCCAACCGTGGCCACCGCCCTTTCGTTTATGTTCTCGTATTTTGTGTAAATTCTGTAATAAAAGTTAATATTTCATAATCTTACTTTTTAGGGCAAATGTTCATACACTAAAATTATTAAATTAATACAAAAAGGCAAAAAAAAAAATAATAAATTGGCGCAGCTACAATGTTCCTCTATTTCTGGCGTAGAACTGTTCACGCATTTTCAAAATGGCGCAGACTTTAATGCAATGCTTGTTTTTGCTCTAAATTGAAGATCACTTTCTTGGAGATGCTCAAATTATGTAAAGAAATATTAATGTAAAGGAAAAAATTGTCAAAATAGATTACAAGATTATAATCTTGGAAGCCTTATGATTATTTAATACGTTGGAATTATTTAGGGGGATTACTAAATAATTTTCATGGAACTACTAATACCTTTTCAAGTTTAAAACTAATACATTGAAGAGGAAAAACCTAATACTTTTTAGGGGAATTACTAATATTTTTAGGGAAATTGCTGATATTTGCAGGAGAAAACTAATACTTTTCATATGAATTACTAGTTACTTTAAGGGAAAAACTAATACTTAATTTTCAAGGAACTACTACTACGTATTAAATAATCATAAGGAAACTACTAATACGTATTAAATAATCAAAAGGAAACTACATACTAAAACATATTCAGGAAACTACTAATACTTTTCAGAGAAAAAATTAACACTTTTCGAGGAGCAAAAAATATTTTTCATGAAACTACTAGTAATTTTTAGGAGAACTAAAAAAATATTACTACCTAATAATATTACAAAAATGTCACCATTCCTAGTGATACCATGTCACTGCCTAATATTAAATAAATAGCATCACTTCCAAAATATTACAAAAATATCATTGTGGATTTGGCATGGATTCATCAGACAAATTTAGACACGTCAAGACGATCTAATACAAGTTTTTGATTTGAACTAAAAAGGAGTATAGAGACTAGATTTCGGAAAGGGCTTTTTGCTGCAGATATCATGATCCACCTTTTTGTCACCCCTCCATATATCAATTTTGAGCTTATAATAATAATTAAAAACTATAAATTAAAAAGAAACTCTCACAAACAACATCAGTCGACACGAAAAAACCTCAGACGTGTGTTCTACAAAGGTCAGACATGATTAAAAAGTTAAAAATTAAAACAAAAAAACGCCTCGAAGTCAGAACCTTAAATATTTATGTATGCCATAAAGCCTTAAAGTTGTATGCACTGCTTTGAAATTTTATTTGTATTCAATCTATACTATTTATAATTTGAAAAAAAATGGTTATATATTTCATTTTTATTAATTATATCACTCTCATATAAAAAAAATTTATACTATATATTATAATTGAAAATGGTCTTTGAATTTTCCATTTCTAGCTTTCTCTCCCCAACTCCAATTCCCACTCCAACAAAGGCGGAACCAAAATTAAACTTGGGACAGGGTGATACACGAAAATCATATAAGTTATAATTATTTTTTTTTAAAAAAAAAATCTAATGTGTAAATTTCTTTTTCTGAAATTGGTGGGGGATGGGCCCCTAGAATGGCCCCCTCCCTCCGTCCTTGCACTTCAACATGTTTGTTTGTCTTCCCGCACATAGATTTTCATTTTCTCTCTCTAATACTTTTAACGTGTTACAAAATTTTCAATATGTTTTTTATATTATGTTGTTCATTTATGAAATTTCCAATAAATACATAAATTAAAACCTATTGCAAGAAAAAAAAATTACTCTACATACAAGTAATTCGACTTAGCCACACACCATTTGTGTATACGAAAATGATATCAATTTCTTTTTAGTACATCGATCTCCTCTAGAGAAGAGGATAATGGGAATCGAACCCCATGCTACTAATTTGGACGTATTTAAGAATTTTAACTAATCGACCACTATCCAATTCTCAAAAAAGATATCAATTTTAATCACACAAACACACCAAACACACAAAATACAAAGAGAGAACTATAATGTCCTAAAATTGCGATTTAATTTCATCTTCCTTGTAGTTTTCAATAATTATTTGATCTTTTCTCCCTATTATGTCGGGTGTTTTAATTCACCAGATAAATGCCATGTATATATAAGATAATAATATTATTGTATACATAATATTATTGTATAAGATAGTAATATTATTATGATAGAAATATAAGATGAAACTATATAGGAAATTCGGTAATTTTCATGCATTACATGCATTTGATCGTTTGTCTTCAGCATTTATTTTTGCATGCATTAATACTACCAAAAATACTTTTGTTTAATTCTTTTGTATTTAAAAATTCGGTTCTATAATTGCAGAGATTCGAACATGGATCCCTTCACTCAAATACTCTTTTTAAATTTCATTTAATATTTCTCATGATATATAATACTATAAGTGGAATTTTGTCAAAAGTAACTCCACAGACTTTCACCATCAAAAATTCCCGGCGACTCATCCCACGGCGGCGACGCCATCCTCGGCGGGCTGAGGAGCATCCCCTCCGCCATATCCACCAGCAAATTAGGCATATGAAACAATGCCTCCTCATCGATAAACTCATACCCACTGCTCACATTTTCAGCATTATAACCCTCCGTTTCATCCTTTTCCGGCCGATCGCCGCCGCAGGGCCTCATCATCTCCGCCGCACCGGCGGCGGCCCTGCGAATATCCTCCGGTGAAGGCGAAGACGGGACGGGAAACGAACTAACACGACCCGGGAAGTTCAATACAACGCCACCGCCCTTAAGGGCCAGCGCCGCCACGTCGTAGGCGGCGGCGGCCATCTCCGGCGAGGGGTAGGTGCCGAGCCATATACGCTTAGTCTTTCTCGGCTCTCGAATCTCCGACACCCATTTGCCGCTTCGGCTCCTTATTCCGCGGTATATTGGGTGTTTTCCGGTGGTGGGCGGCCGGCTGCCGGAGGAGGCGAAGCTCATTTTGGTGGTTTTGTTGACCTTTTGGGAAGAATTTGATGGGAAATTCGGTGAATATTGATCCGTGCGCACGATAGCATCCGCCGCCGCAGGTGGTGGTGGGAAAGAGGTCAAGGGGTTATTTTGAGGCTGTGAGGGGTGGCGTTGTTGACTCATTTCAGGAGGATGACGTGGAGAGTCAGCCATAGATAGATACATGCGTGTGTACGTATAATTATTTATATATAATAAAATAAAACTTTGGTATCTACAAAATAGGCTGGTGAAGGTGAAGGGATTATATCATTGAGTTATATATAAATGTGTCAATAAAAAGTGAAGCCGTGGGAAATTCGTGGATCACTTGACACACACACACACACACAATTACACACGTATTACGACATAAAAAGCTAGTAATTAGCTGTTTTCTAATAACATATCAATACATAACATTATTGTCAACTAAAGAAAAATCGCATGTGATAATAACTAGTTTACTCTTTGATATGTATGATAATGCAATATTTTGTTTTGTTTTGTCATATATAAAATTTTGTAAGAGGGTAAAAGGATAAAAGTAAAAAAAAATCTATGAAAATAAGCAATAACAAACGCATATATATATATATATATATATATATACACACACACATATATATATTATATAGGGATATGATCAAATGAGATCAAGCCTTTTAGGTAAGAATATATGACTAATCAATGATCCAGATTTTACTCTCCATTTTAGCCATGGGCGGTTGAGGGTAAGGGTAGGAAAGTAATTTTGTGCTTTAAGATAAGGAATATATTTGTAAAACCCCATTTTTCAAATTTTGGTAAGTCAAAATTGCTTCCCCTCGTCCCGCGATTTTTCTCTTTCTTACTCTTTTCAAAAAAAATTGAAACGGCTTCTTCATCTCTTCTCCATCTTCATCTCCCTTTGTAAAAAAAAAAATCGAAAAACTGCTTCCTCTCCATCTCTCCTTCAAAAAATCGATCACCTGAAGCTTCTAGGGTTCAAATATCTCAGAATTTTGGTGTTTGCTCGTTGATACGGTCTGTGCGTCTCGCAATTTGAGTGTAAGTTTTCTGATTTATTTTAGTGTTTCTTGCTGATAGGATACAATTTTGTGTTTTTATGGTCGATTTTATTGTTTTCATTTTGTTCAATTTTAGGGTATACACATATTATTTGCGGACGATATAGTTTTAATTGATGAAACAAGGGAAGGAATAAATGCAAAATTGGAAGTTTGGAGAGAAGCACTCGAATCAAAAGGTTTTAATATAAGTATGGCTAAAACAGAATACATGGAATGCCACTTTAGTAAAAACAACAGGAACAATGAGACGAAAGTTAAAATTTATGGACAGGAAGTAGTATAACAAAGAGTTTTAAATACTTAGGATCTATAATTGAAGAGAATGGAGAAATCCATAAAGATGTCACACATAAGATTCAGGCGGGTTGGAATAAATGGAGGAGTGCATCTTCTATCCTTTGTGACCGTAAAATACCATTAAAATTGAAAGGAAAATTTTATAAAACGGCCATAAGGCCCACAATGCTTTATGGAGCAGAATGTTGGGCGACTAAATATGAACACGAACAAAAAATGAGGGTAGCAGAGATGAGAATGTTAAGATGGATGTGCGGACACACTAGATTAGATAGAATAAGAAATGAACACATTAGAAACAAAGTGAGAGTAGCACCAATAGATGAGAAAATTAGAGAAACACGATTAAGATGGTTTGGACATGTTTATAGGAGACCTTTAGATGCACCTGTGCGACATTTAGAAGGTAGGGAATCACTCACACAAATCAAAAAGGATTAGAGGTAGTAGGCCTAAAAAGACTTGGAAAGAAGCTATTAAACAAGATATGCTATACCTAGAAATCAATGAAAATATGGCTTATGACCGTAAACGATGGCGCGATATGATCCGTATAGCCGACCCCACGTAGTGGGATTAAGGCTTAGTTTGTTGTTGTTGTTGTAGGGTATACACATATTGTAGGTCCCAAGGGGTGTGAGTGTAAGGTTTAGAAGGGGGGTTGAATAAACCTTACCAACTTTTCGATTTAGTCATTTTTAAAACGTTCAGAGTTAATATTTCACAGCTAAGTCCTTGATGGACAGCTAAGTTAGTTAATCAGCAGAGTTAGCCACTCAACAGACTTGACTGAGCTATTGATAGAATAACTCAGCTGCTTAGTCTAAAACTTAACTCGACTGTGATATGTTTTCAACGGAAGACTTAACACCCTTAAATTTGGTTTAAGTTTGTTTTAATACTTGGTTTTAGCACTTTATTTATTATCAGTTGGACAACAAATTTATCGTGAGATATCAAAATAATATGCAGAAATTAAAGTCTTTGAAATGTAAATGACACAATAAATTTTATAGAGGTTCGAAGATGGGGTAATTCTTCTACTCCTCTCTTCTCCAACTCCTGGAGGAATCCACTAAGTATTGATCAGAGTACAAAGTGGTTATCAGTCCAGATGCAAGTCTTGATCACACGGTGACTTGATCCTTTGGGACTTAGTGCGGAGATGCCTTGGTCACTCGGTGGCTTCTCGTGCGACTCGATCGCCTTCTTCACATGGCAGGTTTTGCACTACTACAACCCACTTGCTCAAGCTTCTTGGATTTGATCACGAAGCCCTCCAATAACTTGAGACTGGTTCGACCTTGAACCTTTCTACAATCCTTCGTGGAATGTTGACCCATTTGATTCGTCAAATATTTCCTCGTCAACTGATTGAAGTCGTATTTCCTTCATAGGTAAGTGTTGGATTGATTTCCTTCGTGGTGTAGGCTTGAGGATTGAGCTTGAATGACTTGAGAATATTTTTGTAGGTTACATCTCGAATGATAGCTTGAATGTTCGTAGTTTAGATAACAGGTTCGGGTAACCTTTTCAAAGTAATTCCTCGGCCTTTTATAGTGTTCTTTTGAAAATTTGCCCGTTGAAGAGATAGGTTAATTTTTTTCAAAAGACACTTGTGGTCGTTGGCTTGTCTTGTTGCGATCTTTGAAATTGACATTTCCTCGTATTGAATGAGTCTTGACTTTTCGTAGAGTTCGACATATAAATCTTCCCATTGGTTTATTCCTTTTGCACGCTTCGGGGTCGAGTACTTTAAGAGAAATATGGGAGTATTACTTGTTTAAGTAATTTTCTTGACTTACGTGCAACGGATCTCTTTCGATTGTTACGACTTGACCGCATTTCCTTAACTTCCCGGATGACTTGAGTGCTCCCAATCATTGGATGACTCATCCATCACTTCAACTTGAGACTTGGCTATCTTGAGTTGACTTATTGACACTTCACTCATTGCATCTAAAATTTGCATTTAAAATCGAGTTCTATCTTCTCTTGTTTTGCCATACTACCGCTTAAAATTGTATATGAGTCTTCATTCTAGTCTTGATTGACTTCTTGCATATTCAGGCATAGCTGACTTAACTCAGCTTGACCAGCCCTATCTATTACAATGCAAATTACAAAGAAAATGATGTGCCAACTTTCTAGTCTAAGTTTTACATGGCATTCATCAAAATCTAAAAATTAATTTCCCAACACATATATTGGATGTGTTCTTGTCGATAAGTTTGATGAATGATTTTTTCTTGTGATTTTTGTTGTTCTTATGTTGTGTGCTTGTAGTTTATATTGGTTTTGATTTGTTAGTTTGGATTTATCATGTTCGATTTCGCACCTTTGTGCACTGTGTTGTTAGTTGTGTAATAATGTGTATATATATAGTTACGTAATTATGTATATTTAGTAATATAATTTTGTATATGTAGCTTTTGTGATAATGTACTTTTATGATTTTAATAATGTATGCTCAGTTGCACGGTAATGTATATTTAGGTGTATAATAATGTATGTTTAGTGATGGCTCGGAAGCTACTCCTAAAAACAGCCTAGGCAAGTGCACCTATCGTTTATAGCAAAGCTAAGCGAGTATCGAGTGTCATTCCCACGAGGATTATGAGTACTAGTAATTATCGTCTTTTTATTATCTAGCCTACAAATTCGCCAAATAGTTTGTTACAAAGTAAAAATAAAATGAAAGCAAATAAAAGTGGAAGAGGCAACTAAGAACACGAAAGATATCAGATACACTCGGATTGGAAGATGTTGGATATAAATATGCTTGAATGTGAATCCCTCTAGAACGTCTTTGTGATTTTACCAAAATAAATACAACCATAACCCTTAAGTTTTAACCATCCCTTAACATATTTTCATGCTTCATGGACCGTAGGCATTCCTAAATTAAGTTAAACCCTTTCTCAAGGCGAAAAACTCCTAACCTCAAGTTGATTAACTGAAATCTCTTTCTAGTTAAAACCCCCAAGATTGCATTAACGATTTGTGAATTCCCATATTAGGTTTGACCCTAATCCAGAAGATTTATGTCGTCCTATATCTAGGATTGCATGCAACACCTTTCACTTATGTTGGTTCTATTTCACCATGAATCTCTCGATTTCCCGGTGAAAAATAAACTTCAAATCAATATTGCGCATATACCAATTTGAATAAACAAGCATAACATAAGTGACTCGCATAAAAACATAAGAAAATATATTAAAACATTCAAACCAATGATCACAAACAAGTTCTAGGGTTCATCACATTCAAACACTAGCGATTTAACTCATGATGGATTTGAGAATGAAAACAACAATTAAACAAGAAGTTTCTTTCGAAATCAACATGAATACTTGAAGTTAAAACTTCCAAAACCAACATAAGACTCCCCAGTTGGAAGTATGATGATGAAGTGGTGGAGTTCATCTTCTTCTCCGAGCGATCTTCAATCCTTGTGCTTTAGCGCCTCTCCATGGTGATCCAAGCCTTCTAACTCTCTTCCTCACTACAATATGTGTTTCTCCTCTCCAAAATATGGACTCTCATCACAAAAATCTGATTTTCTATGTATGTGAATGAATGAATCCTTCAACCCATACTCTTGGATTTTATAGACATTATTTTGGAGAAAGTATTCCTTAATAATGTCATCTTTTGATAGTTTAATGCTCAACTTTATGAGTTGGGTTGCTAGAATCATTATTTTCATGTGATCATGTGGGAAAGTAAGGAATTGGTGAAGCATAATGAGGTGTAAATGTGCAAAAAGAGTTGTCAAAAGGCTTGGTTGAAGTGCTTTCCCAAAATACCCTTCAAAAATCGTGCGTAAAGCTTGATCCGAAGCACGGCCGTGCTCAAAAGCACGGCCTGGCCGTGTTTTTCACGCATTTTGGGAGTTCCCAGAAGCACGGCCGTGCTTAAAAGCACACCCTGGCCGTGCTTTTTACGACATGCCATTTTTTTGCTCTTTTTTGGCTGATTAAAAGTATGGCCGTGTTTAAAAGCACACCTGGCCGTGTTTGTCTCAAAAGACCCCGAAATGACGCGTTTAGCTTGGGATTTCGAGTGTTTTTGCATCCATAAACTCGGGATATATTTTGACATGAATCCATGGTCCGAAATCCACCAAAAATAGCTCCGAATGATCAATCTACACCAATAAAAGCACCTCACAGTAATATGAACTATGTACAATCAAAAACTCATGAAACTAACAACAAAATGACTCAAATTCTACTCAAATACACACATGAAACATGCATAAAAGACCCTTATCATTTAGTTATGTATTAATATGTATTTAGTCATAGAACACTTTATATTTTACTTGTGCGAGCATGTATATATGTTATTAAATTATGTATATTTAGTTATGGAATAATGTATATTTAGTTTTGTAATAATGTATAGTTAGTTTTGTGATAATGGACAGTTAGTTCGTGATAATGTTATAGAACTATGTATAGTTAGCTAGATGGTAATATATATTTAGTTTTGTGAAAATGTTTAGTTAGTTTTTATTTTTTGATATAATAATTGGTTCTATATTTTTTTTTGTAGGTTTGTTTTATCAACTAAATGGTCAAAAAAAGGGAAAAGAGTCGCGGAGAGCGGGGCCGAAGACGGGCGGGGGAACAGGACAAAAGATTCATATACAACATTATCCACTAGGTCGAATCCAAGGGTATTGGTAAACGCACTGGTCGATATTTTCCCTGCACAAACCACTGTGATTATTGATATGGGATTCAGAAGTTTGCTTTCGCTCTCAATTGTTGACTTCCCATCCCAACAAACGTTTTGGTTAGTCGAAAAATTTAACCCAGCTTGCTCGGAGTTGTTATCGGATAGTTTTAGATGCATTCGCATTGAACCGATTGATGTCCAGAGGGTATTGGGGTTCCCTAATGGTCAGGAGGTAGTTGTGAAGAAAACAAAATCAGAGAGTTGTGATTTGTAGTATTGTTTTAATAGGCAATGTACAATGTATATTTCTGCTCATCTTTTTGTATAGTTAGTTTACTATGTATGGTATTTTTATTTTGGGTCATTTATACTTTAATTAGTAGGAGATTTTGTATATGACTTAGATGTTTCGTTGAATTCTGGATATGAATGGATCACGACATGGGTTGTTTTCTTTTTAATCAATATAAATTTGTATTTTTATGTACACTTAATCCGAATGGTGTCATATAACTTTAATATTGTATATGTAGTCACAACATTTTGTGTACTTACGCATAAAATTATGTATAGTCAAGTAGGCTATATATTTTGGTTACATAGTTATTAAATTCTGTATATTTACGCATAAGATTATGTATAATATCATACAATGTATATTAATTGGTTTTTTGTACACGTAGTCAATAAAATTGTATAAGTAGTTATAGACATTTGTACAATTACGCATAAGAATATGTATTTTTAAACACTTGTGCATTTATTAATCCTGTTGTTGTCACATAGAAATGATGTATAGTGTAAACACACATAATGTATAAGTAGGTTGCAAATATTGTATGTTTAGGTATAGAATTATGTACAACACATATAAATTGTCATAGTGTATTGGATATGTATATTTTAGCATCCGATAATGTATATTTAGTTTGCCAATGTCGTATCTATTACACAAAAAAATTCAATAACAAATACACATTGCTCTCAGAAGGCGCTGGTGCGGGTCGGGCCTGCTATTATGTGTCCCAATCTTACCGCCCGTCCCACATTTTCTTTTAAGTTTTGTGCCTGCTTTTATGCCTTTTTCTCTAAGGAGGAATTTTTTCTTGTTCCACTTCTGGGATCCAATATTTGGTCGGTCCTGGCGAGATTTCAAGCCTCTGACCAACATAAACTGTGTAATCTGGAGCTTGTTCTGGTAAAAACACAAGATTTACATAATAAATATACAAATATTGAATACTATGTACACATACTTTAAATGTAGGGTGTAAAATCGTACTATGCAGTTTTTGTCTTTTAAGTACACATTTTAAATGCACATTATGCACATAATGACTACTCTAACCATACAAATCTAGAATACTATATTTACAGAACATGAATGTATGGTGTAAAATCGTACTCACCAATTTTTGTCTGATAAGTACACATATTTAATGTACATTGTACATAATTACCACTCTAAGCATACAATACATGCATTGTAATTAGGCAAAAACGTATTGCAGAATACATTACATGTGATACATACTTTTCATTCTAAATATACAAATGCTGAACAATATGCACACATATCATTAATACGAACTAAATACATGATTTCTTACAAATACTCATATGTTCCAATATTTTGATTTAACTATACACATCAAAAACACTATATATGCATTATCCTTATTCTAAACTAGCATATTAGTAAAAATTTTGCTTGTTGTTATGTGAGATTATATTTTACATAATTAGAAAGCTATATGCACAAAAACCTTATAGTAAACATACACGATATTTGTTATAATTATACATCCCTTCCGCATTGCTGGGGTCGTAAATTTTTTTATTGTTCAACACTACATGCATTCGAACCACATATTGTACGCATGAATTGGTGTGAAATTATTACCTTGGTGCGAATAGATCGTGGCAGGGGAATCCTATTTTTGTGATATCGCAATTCCAATTTCGTTGATGTCTATGGCGCTTTCTGGTGTTTTAGTTGGTTTGAAGATTTGTGTTTCGATGCTTGATTTCAATCTTGATGTTTTTGATGGTTTGAATGTCGATTTTCTCTCTATTTTGCAGGTCTTATATGTAAGTCCAAGCGGCTACGATAATCTAGAGGAGGGGTGAATAGATTATCTCCATCTTTTTGATTTTGCCCTCTTTTTCGAACCGAATGCTCAAAGATAATAATAAAGGTGCGGAATGTAAACAACACGCGTCGATATAAAGAGGTTCAACCCACCTAGGGCCTAATCCTCTACCACCCCAGTATATCCGGGATGGATTTCGAAAAGAAAAAAAAATTATTAATTACCAAAATTAATACAAATTCAACTTACAACACCTTGAAGAGCACCACACTCTTCTTCAACACCACCTTTGGAGATTACCATAATCTTCCTTCAACGGCACCTTTGAAGATCACCACAATCTTCAATCTTGAAGAATACCAAATTCTTCAACACCTCAAGAGCACCACACTCTTGAAACACCTATCACCTAGATCATCCAAGTGTATTCTTTCCACAAGAATACTCACAAGGATGTCTTGCGTTGAATGATGACCAAAATCAATATTACAACTCAATAATTAATAATACAATTTAAGTGCAAGTGTAATCAAGAATTGAAAGCCTAGACCTCAAGATGTGAAAGTGATAAGATAGGCAAAATTACAACAAGAATAATAACAATGAAGAACTAAAGACTTTGCTTGAATGTATCTTGTTGTATTGTATCTTAAATGTTGTATTGGTTGCTCCAAAACTTCCTCTATTTATAGGAGATGATTGATCAAGCATAGACTCCTCTTGGGGATTGAAAATCTACAGAAAAATACAATTAAAATCAAGAATATAGTAAATTTAGAAATCAATCCCACAATTTAAGGAAAGTTTGTCTGTTGCACAACGGGTAGAATTTTTCTTTGTCAAAAAAAGCGGCGACCGGTCGCGATAGAAATAGAGATTAAAAAGAACATAGCTAAAATTACAAAGGGCGACCGATCCCGGGGGTGCTCGACCGGTCGACCCCTTGGATGACCGGTCTCCCTCTCTTCAATTACAAGAAATTAAGTTCTGTTTCAAAAACAAAAACTTCAGGTACCGGTCGACAGGGGTGTCGATGAAATTGGTCTCCATTGGTCGACTGGTCAAATAAATAAATCTCATTTTTTGTTCAAAAAATCATCTTATCACGGGTTGCCTATATGGCGGCCAGGTCGACCTCGAAAAATAAAAAAGAAAAGTTGTCCAATTTTTGTCGAAAATAAACCTCAAGAAATACTAGAAAATTTAGTAAAAACATTTTAAACCGATCAGGAGTATTTAGACAACATTTAGGAACCTTGTTTTGATGTAAAAACTAATTATCATAAAATCATTAAAAGTGATGTCCAATTTTATCTAAAATAAAACTTGAAGAAATACTCCGAATAAATAGTAAAAATATTTCAAATCATTTAGGAGTATTTGGACAACAATTAAAAATATTGTTTTGGTGTAAAAATAAAATCATCAAAATTAAGATAAAAACATGTATCAAACACTATATTTACGTGATTATGGCTTTGAGGAAGAAGATGGTGGATTATGGACGTGTTATTGATGGTAAGATCTCATTCCCTGATTTCAGGGAACGGTTATTTTGCATAAAATTGATGTTCATATTGTACCCCTATTCGGTCCCCACCATTTTTTTATTACTAGAAAATCTCATTAAATCCTAGCCTTCTATTTATTTTGTTGGATGGTATGGATGGGGTCTTATGTTCTTACATATATATATATATATATATATATTTGCTAGTTATTTTGGAAGAGACATACGGTCGTTCAATAATTACATGATGTATGTTCAATATTGTACATAGTAGGCTCAACATTGGGTCAATATAATATTATTGTTGCCTCCAGGGGCACAGACGAGTTGGTAAATGGAAAAGTGACAAGAGTGTGGTGCTCTGACGTCACGGGTTCGAATCTGTGTAGTCACAATTCTTTACTGAAATATTGCAAGAGCTATTTTTGGGTTCGTATCCCGTTGGTCCTTTCCCCTTGCATTTTATTTATTTTATACTCGTGCATATTCCTCGATTTACATCCTGCATAGCCAATGGGCCTCTAATTCAGGTGGGATGTTTCGCCTTCGGAAAAACTTTTAAAAAAATAATATTATTTTTTTTAAGACTTAAACGTATAATTAATAGAGCAAATGTTGGGAACTACCCACTTAGGATAGGACAAAAACTTTTATGACATGTGAGATAAAAAACTAAGTTTTCTACCCACTTTTTTGGTTATTTTACCCAAATACCCTTGATACTTTCTCTCTCACATATTTCTTTCTCACATTAATATACTTTCTTTATTTTCAGATTTTTAACACAAGTTTTAGTTTTTTTAAAACAAAATCAGATTTTTGTAAAATCGTTTATTATAAAAAAAGTTTGAAAATATTTTTGAGTTTTTATTATTTTATAATTTTAAGATACTTTAAAAAAATGGAAAATATTTTCGAAAAAGTGTGTGTTTTTTTTAAAAAAACCATTTTCATATTTTTTATTCTTTTTTTGTTTTTTAAACAAATTATCGTGTTTTTTTTGTATTTTAATATTTAGAATTGAAAATTTCTGAATCTAAGATGCACTGTGCACGATATATCGTGCCTATAATGGGCACGAGCACCATAACGCGCCTCAGTAAAAATTAGGCACGATATATCGTGCCTCAGTAAAAATTAAGCATGATATATCGTGCCTCAGTAAAAATTAGGCACGATATCGTGCCCAATATTCGTGCCCAATTTTAAATAAGGCACGATATATAAAAATTAGGCACGATATCATGCCCAATATTCGTGCCCAATTTTAAATAAGGCACGATATATCGTGCCTCTGTTAAAATTAGGCACGATATATCGTACCTCAGTTAAAATTAGACACGATATATCGTGGCTTTTTTATGTATATGTACATGAGGTTGACACGATATGGGTATACGATTTTATACATAGGTGTGTGTATTTGGGCGAAAGTGTACACGATTTTCAAGGAAAACATTAATTGCATCAGTTTTAAAATTCAAATTCTTCAAATTAAAAGAGGGGCATTTTTGCCAAAATTGGGTAGAAAATAATTTTCTTGTATCTATAGGTAGAAAAGAATACACACTATCTATAATGAGTACTTAAAAAATTCCCCCTAATTAATATGATTAGACTTAGACCTCTTATATATAACTAAAATGTTGGTCAATCACAAAACAGTTCATATTTTGTGTTCCAGTTTCTGTATGATGTGGTGTTTCAAATCATGCGTGATCACACTAAAATGCAATTTTGAAGATGCCCTGACCAGCTGACCTTTTTATTTTGACTTTTTTCTTGCCAACTCTTTTATTGAAGACCTTGAGTAAAACAGTTAAGACTCGTTAATTAAATTCAACGTTTTAAATAATGACAAATGGCTTCCAAGATTCTAATCTTGTAATTAGATTTGACATTTTTTTTTTTCCTTTTAATTTTTATACGTGAATTTCTTCTTACACACCCACAAGTAGAGTTGTAAAGTGCATCTTTGCATGAGATTGAAGTAGTGAAAGTATGAGTTTTCTCAAAATTTTAAGTCATTTACCATCTTTTCCAGTGATATATCTATCTAAAAATAGAAATATCTAGATTCTTAGACCAACTCCATCACTTTGTCAACTTGTAGTTTGGCGTGACTTTTCCAGCACCAACAAGGCGCTATTTCTTTGTGCCATTTTGAGATTGCTATAATGCAGTGGCATTTGTGGCATTGCACTATTTATGAGCCAATTTTTTCTTTTTTTTTTTTTTTGCTTTTCTGAATTTTAATTCTCTTAAAAAAAGTATTGTTATTAATTTGAGATTATTAGAAAATAATATTAAAATTAGTTCAATTACATGTGATAATTTTTTAAAAAAATAATATGATGTGTAATTTGAATAATACTATGAGATTTAAAATACAACACAAAAAATTATAAAAATTACATAAAATATATTACAATATACTGAAACATAAAATATTTTAGATTTATGATTTTGCACTTAGATTTAAATAAAATTACTTATTTAATATTTTTGCCAATAATGTAATAAAAATTAATATTAAATAAATAAAATAAGAAATCTTTTATAAAATATTTTGTTTTAGTGTAGAATATTCTTTTTAGTGTAAAAAGTATACAAATTGATGGAGATGAAATGCAGGTTTTGGGAAAACTTGCAAAATTGGTCCTATAACTATAAGCAGTTTGCAATTTCGGTCATGTAACTATTGAGTTTGCAAGGTCATGTAAGTTTGAAAGTTTTTGCAAAATTGGTCCTATATGTTTTATACCTAAGCATTTTCGGTCCTATAAGTTTCAAGTTATTGCAAAAATGATCCTCTGGGGTTATTTCATATTAGAAAAATACCAAGAATACCTTAATGTACATAATTGGCTTATTTGAATAAGTGCTTTCCTAAAATGGTATCAGAGCCCAGGTTTATTAAGAACTTTAAGTTATATTTATTATTTTATATAATTAACAATTGGTGAGGAGAATTTTCCCCGAGAAAATTGATTTGGACGAGTGTACAAGATGTATACCCTACAGGAGATGTCGCCAAATTTTGACGATGTATGCACAAGAATACCAAGACAAGATAACATATTGGAATAATCAATATGATGAAAAAGAACTCGCATGAGCCGATAGGAAAACTTTGAGACAAATGCGAAAAACAAGCAACATATTATATGGGTATCACTTCCGCCCGCGAGTGCCTGCTCTGCCCCGCTTAGAATTTCTAGTTTTAAAATATATTTTAATATATATGTTGCATGCATATATAATATATCATAATATAATTTTTATGTATTCTTATATTATATTTAATATTTATAAATTGATAATAATAATATTTTGTAAATATAATTTTTTTTTCATTTTTTTAATTTAATTTAATTTAAAACGGGGTAGAATGGGTCGACCTGCCCCACCCCGAGACCAGTGGCAGGTCGACCCGCCCCGCCCCATTGCTATCCCTATAAAATTGCTAATTTTAGAAAGATAAATGACCAAAAATGCTATTTAGCCACAATGACAAAATTGTCCAGGACCAAAATTTCAACTTTTCAAGATAAAGGACTAAAATTGCAACTATCCCAAAATTACAGGACTAAAATTGTAAATTACCCGCAGATTTTGTATTAATATAGTGTAAATTATGCATCAAAGTAGTGCAAACTATAGATTGTTTTAGAACAAGAATATTTCAGGGCATTTACGGTTCAGTAACAAAACAAATTTTGATTGGAAAAAATAAAAGGATCATTATCATACCATGATTAGAGCAGATTTAGTAATTAGTAGCCTAGCTAGGAAAACCATCATTAGATCTAGAGCAGATTAGTAATTAGTAGATCTACGAATGTCAGACATAAAAGACAGAATTGCTTTTTCTCTTCTTTTTTGTTGTTTTATTTTTTTTAAAGAAATTGTGATTTGGGTAAATAAGTCATTCGGGTAATTTTGTTTCGAGCCTAAGTATTTTGGTTTGGAACCTGTAAAAGAGTGAACTTTAGGCTAGTCGGGTGGACCCTCAGCTAAGACCATCCGATGCTAAAGTCCAAGTCACTAATAAATTGAAGAGCGAGATGACAAGCTAGCAATAAATAAGATACCTATAACAAGAAGAATTGTGTGGTATTTTATAGGGTTTGATTTCAATAAGCCGTATGACCTAGTTCCACGTGTCAAGATCCCGTAGGTCCACCTGACAGAACACTGCATAATCAACGTTAACAGGTCATGGGGCGACCGACTCTTGGTCTTGGGTCGGGTCGTGACCCGAACTTTGCCCGCTTTGGTGGTTTTTCTTATTTGCGAGGATATAGAGGTAATTTTGACCTCATACATATCAAATTGCTTTTTCTCTTATAAAATTGGCTTATTGGCCTATTATGATGTCATTACTTAATTTATATATTGCATTCCCCTAGTTATGTATTAATAAAACACCACAATGAAATACAATAAAAAAGTAGAATTTTCAGATTGTTTATCAATATCTTCATATTTGATGTAATACTTATTGATTTAATTCCAATTTCGATATAATTTAATTGAAAAATCAAATTTTGAAAATTTTTAGGGGGATAAATTGCATAAATCCTTTATCCCCTTGTATTTGCTTGATTCACCAAACAAAACCCATGTGTTACGAAAGATTAAAAAAAAAAAAGACAAAATCCACCTCAACCATCGCCGCTGGTGGTGGCGCGATGATCTTGGTGCCGTGGTGGTTGGATGCAAATTATTTTTCTAATAAATGATGTTTTTCTTATTACAATTTTGGCCAAATGTAAAAATATTTAATCTGTATGTAAATAAAAGTTAATTATAAAATGTAATTAAAATCCATGTGTTACGAAAGAAAGAAAGAAAGAAAAAGACAAAATGTGGAGTGTAATTAAAATTGTTATAGATAAATACTTACTAACAAAATCTAAATCTATTGATAAATACATATAATATTTCGGTTAGTATATTTAAATTTTGTTTGTGATTTGTCGGTGTAGTTCGCGGGATACAATATTTTTTTATTCTATATATATAGTTGTAAAATTTAGTGACAAAATCATTTATATCGTCAATTTTTATCGATAAAATTAAATTTCTTTTGTAGTAATAGACTAAAAATTATAAAATGAACATATAACAAAAGGAATTTAAAATTAACCAACTTACATATAAAAAAAAACCTTAAATTTTGCCTATAGAAAGAAATAATTACTAGGGAGAGTTGGAGACCACATGTTGAAACAGTTAACATTAAAAAATTATGATCTTCAGTTTGATATTCGTTTGTGCCCAATCAATGAAGTCATGTGTGATTAGACATATAATAATATAATATATAATAACAAGACCAAGGGCGTAGCGAGCAGTCCCAATTATTCCTAGCCAAATTATTTTTTTCTTTTAATTAATACATATAATTTTTTTTTTCATTTTTCCCTTCTTAGAAATTAAAATAATAGGATAAAATAATTTGGGTTGCGCTCGGAACCGGGGAGGCCTCCCTCTAGCTCCGCCCATGAACAAGACTAATAATAATAATAATAATAATAATCTAATATATTAAAAAAATGATAAATCTCATCCATAGGCCCATTGTCCTGTCTAGAGCTTTGTGGTAAAGAAATGAGTATATGAGATGTGTTTCAACCTTTCAACTTTCAACTTTCAACTTTCAACTAGCTAAAGCCTAAAGTCCTAAATTGTCCGTACATTAAGTCACTACACCAAATAATTTCTTCTAACCTATTATTATGCGCATTCGAACCTCCGCGACCTACGCATAACGCATAATGGGTGACAAAGAGAATCCATAATAGCCGAAAAACACCTCCATCCTCAGGCGTAGTTATGAAATTAAACAAATGTTTTATTTTGGTGGTTGATTTTTAATTCCATGGATGATATTTAACCAACAAGGCTCATTTCTTTCATCAAATTATAAAACCACTCATCAGATCCCACTGACTTAACTAACATTGAGCATATCTAATGACAAAGTGAATATAGTATCTAGGTGAATCCATATATAGTATCTTATTATAATTATATTACTTCCTTTAATGTAATTTTCCTGTTGATGTTGAACACTCATTGATTTTTATCCCTAAAACTTTTCTATTGGTGATTATTGATTGGCGTGTTTAGATAGAATGTCGACCTTTCCTTTTTTATAAGTCAGCTTCTAAGTTACACTTGACTATTCCTAAAAACAGTAGCTTCAGCATTCACTAATGTAAACCGTGAGATGTGCATGGACGGACTGACCATACGGCCTCCACCAGACAAGAGACTTAAGTCTCTTGTGGTCAGTGGCAGATCCAGAAATTCGAAAATGGGGGTACGATAAATTTTAGGCTAATCGTAGTTAGATTCTATAACTTTTTTTTGGGAACAAAGTGTTTGTAGGGGGAAGGAAATGTGGGAAATTGTGTAAAAAATATGTAAGATATTTTGATTTTTTTGGATTTTAATTGTTAAAAATACCATTTTATATAAAAATTGGGGGTACAAAATATTATTAATATTATTTTTTAAACTAATTTTTTTATTTTTTTTCCAAATTGGGGGTACAGTTGTACCCCCAAACTTAGAAGTGGCTCCGCCACTACTTGTGGTGGACAATGGACTAAGCCCCTAATTATCTGTCTTTCGATTAATGCAATTGCTATAATATTTGATCTAACACAATGTAAATTTTCCTTTAACGAAAAAATAACCTGATTGTGATTTTTTTTTCTAAAGTTCTTACCTTTGTTGTTAAAAAAACTAGCAAATTGTACGAATAAAATTTTATATGTGGCAGATAATCAATGCAATGCAATAAAAAAATATAATAGGATAAGTAAAAATTTCCTTATGTGATGGGAATGTTACAATTCAATGTTTATCCAGGAATTGCACATCATATATAAATGTATGCATGTCAAGTGTATAAAATATATTCTTATTTTTTTAGTTCATGTACGCTCAACATCATGAATATATGAATGAAATAAAATACAACAAATCATTAAATGTCAATTGTCTTTGATGAAATGGAGAAAGAACGAATAAGATCTATTGCGTTATGTTCATAAAAGAATTTTACTATTAAATTTTAATTAATTAGTATGTATTGATGATAAAAGACACGTCAAATTTTTGGTTAATACAATTGTTCTAAAAATCTCCGCCTAGCCCCGATTAGTCTTCGCCTAGGCGTTAGGCCCCCCTTGTCCACCTATGTTATTTTTCTGATTAGGCCCCGTCGAGGTCCCGTCTAACCTCGCTCAGGCTCCGCTAGGGGTAGCCAAATGGAACTGAAACCGGGTTCCAAATCGGTATCAGAACCGTGGTGAACGGTTCTTAAACCGTAACCATGGTCAACCTTTCCAAAACCGGAACCAGAACCGTGTAGGCCGGTTCCTATTCCGGTTCCAATGTCTCAAAAATTGTAAAACATGCGGTTTTAACCGTCAGTGGAACCGTGATGAAACCATTTTTTTTAAGATTAAAACCAACAATTTTGTTTTGGTAAAAACATGCTATTAGAAGAAAATGTTAAATGTTTATTATGATATTTTATGTTTGTAATTACATGAGACACATTTTAGACCAAATGTTGTAAGTGAACTACATGAACTTGATTCTTCTATACTCTAATAGTATATATAGATAGTTTAATATTATTATAATATTAATTATAAAACTTTATTGAATATTAAGTCCAAATCTTTTCCTTTTTTTTTAAATTGAAATTGATTAACTATTTTAAAAAATCAAAAAATTATCAAAAGATAAATAAACGGTTCCGGTTAAAATCGGAACACGATTTTGGAAAAAATCAGAGTTCTAGAACTATGGTTTGAAACCGAACCTAACGCTTTTTTGAACAATGGTTAATACAAAGAGTAGGTGCCATAATCATTTCGCGGTATAAAAGACTTGGGCCATGTTTGTTTATGTTTCAAGGTACCATTTCTCCAAAATGATGGAAATGTTTGAACCCGCGATTTTGGAAAAAGAACCTCACTTTCACTACAGTTCTAGAATTGTGGCCCTCCCTTATTATCTACTTAAAATACCTATATATATCGAACACCTAATCTTTTTTAGAACAATGGTTAATCAACACTATCAACAAATTATTATATACATAAAATACTATTTCAAAAGTAGGTGCCATAATCATTTCCGGTATAAAAGACTTGGCATTTCTCAAATATATTATGAAAACCAATAAATTTGATTCATTGTAGAAATGGAAACATCATACAAGCGCTCAAATCCTTTATTTTGTACCATTTGTTTCTTTGCCTTTTGGGATTTTCTTAGTTTGTCTCGAAAACAATTTTCTTCAAAATTGGAGAAGTTGGGGATTCTCTTATTCCTTTTTAATATTTAGTATAAGAATTCATTTTTGAAATATCTTTCTTTCTAAAATACTCTCCCCTTAAAATATCAAGTTGTTTGTCAATGAATTCGTTAATTTTAAAGGTAATTTTATAAATATATTCAAAGACTTCACTGTAAGAAAATAGTAGTATTTCTTCTGGTACAATTTATATAATCGAAAAATCTCGAATCGATAAAATTAGCAAAGTAAGCAAAATAAAAAAAATTAGCTCGAATCATGTGTTCAACACACTATCCTTAAAATAGATTCGTCCCCTATCCTGGACGTCTGTTTCCCAGGATAAAACGAGAAAACCGGATTACCTATTCCGGCGAACTGAAAATTATGCCCAAAATTATCACCAAAAAAAAATAAATAGCAAGAGTTTTATGAGAGAGATGGAATTTTTTTGTGAGTTGTGTTGTATCTTACAAATGAAGAATTGAGCCATATTTATAGAAGCAAATATGACCCTTCACCACCCAAACTTGACCATTACTATTGCTAAGGTCATTAAACTTTTGCCTTTTACTATTGATAAAGTTAAAATTAAAATAATAATTTTCTTCAAAAAAATTCCAACAATCCCCCACATGAAGAAAATTACTAAGATACAAAGATTTGGTGATAAATTCCAACAGTTGAATCCTGCATAGGATAGGTAGGTGTAACCCCTTTGAACCTTCCCTTGTGAAAGCATATTTACCTTACTAGCTGATCAGTAGACACGATGTCCTTGAACTGTTTTGCCTTTGGTGTAAACGATGATATACCTCACACAAGATTCTTCCTAACATACTTCAGTTCTCATGTTTATGTTCATTCATGGCCCCGAACATACACCTGGTTCGCAAAGAGGTTCTAAGAATTGAGCCTCACACAATTCTCTTGAAGCGGCCCCACTTCTCTCTCACATAGGTGATTCTCATTTAAGATAGCCGTACTACCCTGCTCGACTTACCGATGCACAAGAATCATTAAAAGCCAAATTTCTTATCCTCTTCTCCACGGGCATCACTGTTAAGGAATGGACAAGGGATAACTCCCTCACAGTGATCAAATAGTCTTTTTACAACTAGGTTGTCTCTTTGAACCTAGATCTTGGGATCTCCAGACAACTAGGTTGGGTTTCCATTGTATCAACTCATTTTTCTAGACGCTTATGTCTCATTCCTCTTAATGATTTCACAACTAGCTCCCGATTCAACCCTTTGGTTAATGGATCCGCTAAATTATCCTTTGACTTCACGTAGTCAATAGAGATAACACCAGTTGAGAGTAGTTGTCGATGGTATTGTGTCTCACGACGTATGTGTCCAGACTTACCATTGTACATATTGCTCGCGTGCCCTACCAATAGCAGATTGATTGGATCGTCACAATGTATACAAATTCTTTGGCACAGGTTTAGGCCATTTTGGAATATCTTCTAAGAAATTTCGAAGCCATTCGCTTTTCTTCACCACACTGTCAGAGCAATAAACTCGGACTCCATAGTAGACCTAGTTATAACTGTCTGCTTAGAAGATTTCCATGATATTGTTGCACCTCATAAAGTGAATACAAATCCACTTGTAGACTTAGAGTCTTTAATATCAGATATTCAATTAGCATCGCTATATCTTTCAATAACAGCAGGATATCTTGTATAGTGCAGCCCAAAATCGCGAGTATATCTTAAATACCTTAGTATTCTCACTATACCTTTCCAGTGGTCATGCCCTGGATTACTCGTGTATCTGCTCAATTTACTCACTACATAGGCAATGTCTGGTCTTGTACAACTCATTAAGTACATTAAACTTCCTATCACTCGTGGGTATTCAACTTGAGACACAGCCTCACCTCTATTCTTTGATAGATGTTTGCTTGTGTCTATCGGAGTTCTAGCTATTGACGTGTCATCCTTACTAAATTTTTCTAGAATCTTCTCCACATAATGTGACTGATCAAGTGTTAGTCCATTTGAAGTTCTAGAAATCTTTATTCCAGGGATCACGTCAGCTAAACCCATATCTTTCATGTCAAACCTCGAGTTCAACATATCTTTAGTGGATTTAATTATTTTATCGTTACTTCCAATGATAAGCATGTCGTCTACATAAAGACATAAAATGACATAGCCATTTTCAATCTCTTTAACATAGACACATTTATCACATTCATTTATTTTAAATCCACGTTCTTTCATGACATTATCAAATTTCTCATGCCATTGTTTCGGAGCCTGTTTCAAGTCATATAATGACTTGACCAGTTTACAAACCTTGTTCTCTTGCCCAGGTGCAGAGAATACCTCAGGTTGTTCTATGTAATCTCCTCTTCTAAATCTCCATTTAGAAAAGCAGGTTTTACGTCCATTTGATGTACTTCAAGATTTCGCAACGCAGCAGTTGCAAGTACCAATCTAATGGAGGTTATTCTCGTAACTGGAGAATACGTATCAAAGTAATCAAGGCCCTCTTTTTGTCTGTAACATTTAATTACAAGTCTAGCCTTGTACTTATCAATTGTTCCGTCCGCCTTTATTTTCTTCTTGAAAATCCATTTATAACCTAGTGGTTTACTTCCTTCAGGAAGATCTACTAGTTCCCAGGTATGGTTTTGCAAGATGGAATCAATTTTACTTTTTATGGCCTCTTTCCATAATGGTCCATCAGAAGAATTGATAGCTTCTTTATAGCTTTGAGGTTCACTTTCCAGCATGTAGGTTAGAATATATGGACCAAATGATTTTTCTATCCTAGCTCGTTTGTTGCGTCTAAGTTCTATCTCTTCTTCTTTATATCATTGCTCTTGTTCTATTGAATCATGTATCCTTTCAAAGAACGAGGCATTTCTCGATTCAATTATCGTGTTCTTGTGTATATCTTCAACTTTAGATTCATGCACAAGAAACCGATAAGCTGCACTGTTATGTGCATATCCAATAAATATGCAGTCAACAGTTTTAGGACCTACCTTCACCTTCTTTGGTGTAGGTATAGCAAATTTAGCAAGATACCCCCACACTCGTAAATATTTGTATGATGGCATTCTTCCATGCCATAGCTCGTAAGGGCTTTTGTCTAATTTCTTACGCGGTACCTTATTTAAAAGATAATTAGATGTCAAGACAGCTTCCCCCCACGAGGCAAGCCATAACTTAATAACATGACATTCATCATTTCTTTAAGTGTACGATTTTTCCGTTCTGCAATGCCATTTTGTTGAGGTGAATAAGGTGATGTTGTTTCGTGTCTAATTCCGTGTTGGACACATAATTCAGCAAATGGTGATTCATATTCTCATCCACGATCACTTCTTAGAACCTTAATTTTCTTATTGAGTTGATTCTCAACTTCATTTTTATAGAGAATGAATTTCTCTATTGCTTCATCTTTACTTTTAAGAAGATACACATAACAATACTTTGTGTTATCATCAATAAAAGTAATGAAGTACTTGTTGTCACCTCGTGTTTGTGTCGATTTTAAGTCACATACATCAATGTGAATTAAATCAAGTGGTTCATTATTTCTTTCAATATTTTTAAATGATGTCATTGTTAACTTTGCCTCAACACAAGTTTCACACTTGTGCTTGGAATCAATATGGAATGTTGGTAAATAATTCAAGTTAATTAATCTACGTAAAGTATCATAATTAACATGTCTTAGTCTACCATGCCACAAATTGGAAGACTCAAGCAAGTAAACAGAAGCATTCTTCATTTTATTGCCTTTTGGTTTTACAACCATACACTGAGCTTAAAAAGCCCATCAGTTACATACCATTTTCCTACAAACATTCCATTTTTTAGTAAAGTTACAACATTAGACTCAAATACAACACGAAAACCATGCTTAATTAAAAGCGATCCAGACACCAAGTTTTTCCGGACATCTGACACATATAACACATTCGTGAGAGTCAGCTCCTTTCCGGACGTCATTTTTAGAACCACATTACCTCGACCTTTGATGTCAGAAGTGGCAGAATTTCCCATATACAGCTTCTCGCCATTCTCAACAGCCTCAAAGGTACTGAACATCTCCTTATTGGAGCACACATGCCTGGTAGCGCCAGTGTCAATCCACCATTGGTTAGGGTTTGAACCCACCAAATTCACCTCCGAAATCACAGCAACAAGATTCAAATCGGAATCATGTGCCTCGACTGGCCAAATATAAAGTATTTAGTTTCTGGTCAATTTCAAATAAACGTTTGAATTTATGGTTAGTTTTTCTTAACATTCTCTAAAATTAAAATGGAATTTCCAACAAACGAACGAATGATATACTCTAAGAATAAAACAAATTTACCTACAGAAAAAATCTATAGGTAAATATTAAAATGATTGCAAAGTATAGCTAAAATTGTTGTAGGTAAATGTTTATCGACAGTATCTAAAATTATTGGTAAATACCTACAATATTTTTGTCGGTTAATTTAAAAATATTGGTAATTTATTGATAATTGATCGGTATAATTTGGGGAAAAATAATATTTTTATTATGTCAGTGTTTTGTATGTAATTGTAAAATTATTTATTGACAGAATGATTTCTGTTGGTAATTTCTGTCAATAAAACTTGAAGTTTTTTGTAGTGCCAACTAATGATGGACTAAAATTATGAATTAAATAACATACAACAAAAAGAGTTTAAAATAAACCAACTTACATATATATATAAAAAAAAGTTAAATATTGCCAGATAGATCAAAGAAATATCTATTGTGGAGACCACATGTTCAATCAGTTAACATTAAAAAATAATTCTGATCTTCAGTTGATATTCCTTTGGGCCCTATAATTTTATAAAATTCATGTGTGATTAGACATAATAACAAGACTAAATATATATATAGAGAGAGAGAGAGAGATAGTCCATAACAGCCAAAAAGATGCCTCCATCCTCAGACATAGTTAGGAAAACAAATGTTTTATTCCATGGATGATATTTAACAAGGCTCATTTCTTTCATCAAATTATAAAACCACTCATCAGATCCCACGGACTTGACACTTGTTGATAATGCTACACGTGATTTTCGCTAAGTAGTTGTTAATTAAGCCACTTTCTAATCAATTGATTACAACTTAACTAAGATTATTGAGTTATATCTAATGACAAGTGAATATTGGAGGTGACCCCATAGTATCTTATTATATTTGCTCCGACCAAATTATCCCCACCTCTCCCTCCGCCGAACTCCACCGAACTCTGGTGAACAAATTGCAAAAAAGGGAGGATCGGATGATTGCTCCGGCGTGATCCCTCCGACGCTCAAATCTGAATATCGAAGATATTCAGAGGAAGAGAGTAAGAGAAAACATATATAAGTAAGAGTGTGTAGAGTATGTAATGGAATCCATACCTGATAAGGGGTATTTATAAGATAATTAGCTAGGATTTTCGGGAAACACGGGAAACAAATAATCATTTTTTAAAAATATATTTAGGGAATCTCACGAGGCTCGAAATAATTCTTGGTGTGTGTTAGAATTTATTATCAAATCTTATCTTATTAAAATATCTAAACCCGAGCCCATAACCGAACCAATCTCTTACCATTTCAATTAGAGCCGAGCTTAGTCAAGGAATTCCGACGAACCCCTGCTAGGATGAATGAATGCACTGTTTCCTAGGATGAATGAATGCTTGAGGTCGCATCAAACCCATAAGCCCGGTAATACAAAGACACGTGTCAATTTTTTGGTTAATACAAAGAGTTGGTGCCATCATTATTTCACTGTATAAAAGACTTGGCATGTCAAATATATTATGTCGAATTTGATTCATTATATGGCTGCGCCAAATCTATTATTTGTACCCTTTGTTTCTTTGCTTTTTGGGAATTTGTAAAGTTGCCATTCCATATCAAAGTTTTCAATTTCCTTCCACTAGAAAGGTTTTATACTCCAAACATATATGTGATTGGTGAATGAAACTTTTTAGAAAATACACTATTCACTTGATCTCATTTTTTATGTCGTCAATTACATCTACACATTTTTCTAAATCAACAAAATCATAATATTTTTCCATAAATTTTATTTTTCATTCACTCACATATTTTAACTATCAATCATATTTAATTATTATTTTATTATTTCTATATCACATCAACTTTAATCATTACATTACTTTAATCATATTTAATTATTATTTTATTATTTCTATCTCACTCGTCAGTTTTTAGACGGGGAGTCCTTGATACCGACAAAGGTAGTGCCGCATTTCAAAGTGGGTCATTTCAGAGAGCGACCAGAGGAGAATCTGAAGATGGCGTATATCTTGTTCGTCACGGGGTATCTGTTATCTTTCAATCCACGTGGCACCATCCCATTATGGTTGTGGACCTTGGTTGAGGATGCCCCCGGGTTTAGGGCATTCCCATGGGGCTCCTACGTGTATGGGCGCCTCTTTCATTATCTTGATTCTGGGATCTGAGCTTCTGATGATCCTGAGAGAGACATCCAGTTCCACATATATACCTACATCTACCCTATACAGGTATATATAAGTTAAACACGTATTTCATCTATTAACACGAGCATTTCATATTCTAATCAGGTTAATTGCTTATTTGTTTTTTGCTTGATACAGCTATGGGCATTTGAGGCTATTTTTTCTCTTGCTCGGGACCTTGCCCAGGCCTCTGGGTTGGATGGCTATCCTAGGGGAAGACGAGTTAGATGCCCCAAGAGGGCCTTGAGCGCGGTGGCGTTATTTGACAGCCCCAAGGTAATTTTCATTTTTTTCTACGAAATCATATGAGTAATAGTGGTTTTGATAATATTTTCATCGTAATTAAGTTAATTTTTTCCTATTTTTTCACAGACGATATGCGCACTGGTACAGCCCACCGAGGTGGAGTTACGACTCCCTTACATGCAGGGCATCGATATGGACATTCGCACGTATTGATGTATGTCCATATTGATCATTTTCCATCTCGGGTTGCCCCATTTGGCCCTGATGCTGTTCGTAGGGGGCTTGTTCTGGATCCAGAACGTAATGTTGTTTCAGGACTGCCTCTGTCTCGACGTCCGAAGAGGCGGATGCCCTAGTCCCAGCCTGCACGTATAGATGATGATGATTATGATAGTGAGGCTGAGGATAGTGATCGTCCTGCACGTTCGAGTAGAGATTCTCAGAGATGGAGGACCCATACACAACCTCTATTCCCGCCTGGATGTTCTCATCGATGTTCTCCTCAACGGTCTCCTCCACCTCCACCTCCACCTCCATCTCTTTCTGGATCTCCAACGGGGGCTCTTCGTCCCTCATCACAGCCTGAGGGACCGATTTTTCGATCTGACCCAGCTTTGGCTCAGTCTACCTGGGTATTCGTAGTGGAGGCAGCCGTAGACCGGGTGATTGACTGTGCACTGGTTCGTTAGAGAGAGATCATATGGGCTGATCTACGAGCTGATATGGAGTCGTACTTGGATGCGCGGCTGCATGATTTGATACGTCGGGTATTGCGTGAGCAGCAGCCTACGGAGCCGAGTCACGAGCCTGAAGATTCGAGCCGGACACAGATGATCCATCTCTATGCACCAGCCATGGGACTCATGGAGTGCATGGGCAGACAGATACCGCTCAGACATCCGACTTTATGTACGGGGTACATTTATGTTATGCATTTTATCTTTTATTTAATTCGAAACTTAAGTTGGTTTGGAAATGATGTTAATAGTACTTTAATTGCTTATACTATTTGTCAGGACACTAGGCTACCTACCGCTGTGGAGGGTTTTTCACAGGCAGTGCCTAGTGGTACACGCGTGGCACACCCCCACAGCTTCCACCAACAGTAGTTGTTGAGCATACCGGAGAGTCTGTGGGGAATGTTGCAGCGGGGGCCGCAGTTGGGGACATGGTAGTAGAGATTACTCCCGTTGCCCATATACATCCTACCCGCCGCGTCCATATGCCGTCGAGGTACATACAGTCTCCATTTGTAGACGTAGACGAGTAGAGGAGGCAAAAATCGATTCGTTAGCATTATACTCGGTACTTGGAGATGCCTGCCGCCCCAGAGTATGTTCTGTATATATTTTGTTTGTCTTTAATAATATTTCATTTCAATACTTATTAAATTGATTTCTTTGATGTATGTCAGCCGAGATGTAGGGCTAGTGCCGGCTTGGTTTCAGCCCCAAGCGTACTTTCGGGAGATTGAGAACGTAAAGGAGGATCTAGCCAATAATGTAAGTAGTTTTGTTAAGTATTTATTTCATTTCATTTCAATTAATAATCTCATGTTGTTTTAATCTCATGTTGTTCAAAATATTTGCAGCATATTGATCCTTATCTTGGGGTCCTTGCTCGGAGATTGCACAACGGGGTCCGGCTGCACCCTGGTGTCAGAGCAGACACTCTGAACATCCAGGATTGTTTATTTTTTGTAAGTTTTTAATTTCAGTTAACGTTCGTTTAACATACTTTCAAATGTTGATACTTTTGATTTAAAATGAATGAAAATTATCAACATATAAACCTGAAGTAGGCATGGGATACCATCCATGCTGATGACACGGAGTGTTTGGGTACCTACGGGGGTAGCTGACCGTACGTAGATTGGATTGTACCCAGACAGCTGCTAGCGTATGTTCATGGGCAGTCTCCACCGTGGGGTCAGCCGTGGTACGAGGTCCCAGATGTAAGTATTAGTCATGTTATATCTTTATTGCATCTTACTTATAGTTCGCATTAGTCATATAATCCAATAACAATGTTTCAATTATTACTTGTAGATCGTCTTTGTATGTCTATACGAAGGGCATTGGATTTTTGCTTTTTTATTGATTATGTTGACTCGTATGTCGCGTTCACGATGTATATATTAATTGTGTATATATTTGTTGATTGCGATTATTCGATTGGTTGTCTTGGATTATGCTGGATGTGTTGGTTGTTTTGATTGTGCTGGATGTGTTGGTATGACAGGTTGGGGTGTGTTACAGGTTGGTTTGTGCCTGAAACAGAGTGTACATGCCGATTTTTTTTCTTATCTATCTCGAAACATAGTGTACCAGAAATATTCCAAATTTAATCAATCAGAAACAACAAAGAGTTCTTTCAAATTTAAACAGACTACAAGCAGAAACAAAGAGTTAAGATACACCAAACCACTTAAACAGACTACAGTGCTAGAACTTAAAATACAACATAGAACCAAACAATTTAGTCTACTTAGGTTTGGACTTTGATGAAGTTCCTTCCTCAAAACGGGGACGCTTAGGCAAATATCGAGGGACAGGTGTCCATGGCAAAATTTCGACAACTTTCTTCTTCCAAGGCTCCATCTTGAATAGCAGGGCGAGTTTGTCGAACAGTGGTTCCCCGTCAACTCGTAAGCAGTTGCGAGGGTTGCATCAATCTACATGTACAGAAAAATAACAAAAATTTTAAAATTAGAAGTAAAATGTAATGCTTGACGATGAGTAGAATGATGAGTAGAAAATGAAGTTCAAATTACCCTGGCCCAGTCAAGCCGATTCTGATGAGTAGAATTAACGAAATCTTGTTTGCGGTCCCAAACAACGCCTGGAGTGGCAAGCATATTAGCGAAAAAAGTTGTAGCGAGCTTGAAGATACTTAACGCGTTGATTCACTTCAGAAAATGTGAAATTTTTGTCAAACCACGACTTCAAAAGAGCCCTAGCAACCAACACGGAAGTGTTGTTAAACCGACCGACCTCCCAATCGCCTTTATTCAACTCGCTCACCAAAAAATCAACAAGTAGGATATCCATCGGCATTGTCCACGGAGTTTTCTTTTCATTGTAAAGCACATTAAGGAAAGGTGAAGATGTATTACTCATTTTGATATAGATGGAAGATGAAGATGTATTCCTCAATGACGGGGTATTTATAGAAAAATTATCCTGATTAATATTGCATGCATTAAAATCTCACAAGGACAAGAAACATCAATGAAAAGTTGAAAGTTAATAACAAGAAACATCACTGAAAAGCTAAAAGTTACATAATGACAAGAAACATCATAATGGGTTCAGTTTATTGATTGAGTTCAGAAACTCTATCAGGACAAACCCTCATTGTGTGTCCTTCTTTCTTACAAATGCCGCATTTTCTTGGAATTCTTCTAGCCGGCTGATCAATCGTGTTGCTTTCACTAGCACTCGTTGCATCATGGCAAATGGAGAGCACTTCATTAATTGTAGAACGATTGTGACCCTCTTGATGACATCTAGAGCATATTATGGACCGTTGTGAGCTGCTAGATGGACCACTAGACGAAATCCGTCGAGTCCTCGGTTGGCTAGCTTGTCAAGGATTTAGAGGTGCCTTGACAACCAGAAGTCGTATCATTTCCTGCACATTCCAGTCTTTAGGATGTTCAATGGGCATGACGATTGGAGAATAAAGTTTCCGCAATGTTTTTGTTTTATAGTAGTTGTGCACGTAACTGTAGACTGATTGATTTGCCTTACTGAAATAAATAGCAGAAAATGTATATAAGTATATCTATGAGGTGAAATAAAAGCATAATTTAGTAAAAGACTTTAAATATACCTGATTGCCTTAATCGCATGTGGACATGGTAATAGATCAAGCTGAAACACTCGGCAAGTATACGTTCTCTTTGCCAAATCAATAACAAAAGAATGCACCCCATCCTTCACAGAATTAATTAGGCTACTAACAGGTGACACGTGCATCTTATCAGCCAGTGCACCTGCTTCTGTCGATCTCAGTGTTGTATCTGTGGTGACTTCATTGATCATGTTTTGGGCTGCAATTTGACGCTCATGGAACCACTCCTGAATGAGGTTTCGAATAAAATCGAGCAACGAACAAATTGGCAATTTCCTCTACCAGACAAGTCTAGCGTTAAGAACCTCAGTTGCATTCGATGTCATGAACTCATAGCATCTAACTGGACAACGTGCATGTGCCCACCTTTTTGTTCCAGCCCTAACCAACTCCTCGTAGGCCTTTTCGTTTGCATTTTGAATCAGGGTCATTAACTTCTTGAATCTTTCAGGAGAATAAGTGTACGCGGCCTTTTGGTATAAGGTCACCACTTGATCTCGATAATTTCTGATATTTTGCCTCAAGTGATATGTGCATATACCATGCACAACGTCAGGAAAGACACTGCCAACTGTATTCTTAATACTTTTATGACGATCGGATACAATGAGCATATTTTCAGGGCATCCATATGTATTGCGTAATTGCTTCATAAACCATTCTCATGACTCGTCCTTTTCCTTATCAGCCACACCAAATGCTAGTGGAAACACTTGTTCATTACCGTCTTTTGTAACCGCAACAAACAACACACCTTTAAACTTGCCCTTTAGGTGTGTGTCATCAACAATAATAACAGGTCTACAACACTCACTGAATCCTTTAATTGACACATGTAAAGCAATATAAACATACTTGAATCTATCATCGTCATCAGTCTTGTGTAGCGCAATAGTACTAGGGTTCTCTTTTTTTAACTTGTACAAGAATGCAGGCAAGATCCCCCAAGACTGCAAGTGGTCACCGTGTATGTAGTTGTACGCACGATCTTTGTGATTTTAGTGCTTTGTTGTACAAAATGTCTATCCCATGTTCAAATGAGACAAATCAGCAATAATATCCCTAAGTTTAAGGGATCGTCCCTCCTTTAGTAGTTTTGGCGCAAACAGGGCTCCAATAATCTTCGAAGGCAATTGTCGAGGAGCATGTATATTTAAATTGGCTTCACATGTATGAGGTTGCTCGAATTTAGTCACCTTCCAACTTCCTCCTTGGATAGCATTTGCACAAAGTAAGAATGTGCATCCTTTATGTTTGCAAACAGCCTCATAACGTGAAGTCGAAGACCGGGTTGTTCTATACTCCACACGATGGTGCAGATGGTAGAAGCCCAACTTTGTTACCATTTCTTCCTTGCTTTCAAGCACTGCACCTTTGAATAAGTCACGCTCAATGTTAGGTGGTTCTTCTGAAATGGAATCAGGGTCGGGATACTGATAAGACGTTCCAGGAGCCATCCAAGCATATTTAGACCTAACCATTGGGAGCTCCGTATCAGCGTTCTCATTATCTACTTCGTTGGCATCAACATGGGGTGCCTTATGGATTGGAAATCGTCTATTCCGAAGAACATGCTCGTCATTGTCGCTTATGATATCATTGTTCACATCATTCTCTTCACGGTCATCGGAAACAAAATAGTCATCTTTTTCCCATCCAAAGTGATCATAAATCAATCGACGGACTAGTTCACTGTCAACATCGTACTTTGGATCGTCATCTTCTTCATCGGATGTGTCACCGTCATTCCCTTCACGGTCATCAGGAACAAATTGTGCATCTTGTTGGTTATGTTGATCACCAACAAAATCCTAGTCATCATAATGGCCACCACCACCGAAATCATTATACCGCCCAACATCATCAGACCGCCCAAAATCATCAGACCACCCAAAATCATCATTAAATCCACCACCACCATCATCATCATCATCACCATCCACATGATCACTATTATTGATTCTCGGTTGATGCTCCAAGATAGGAGATTTACTTGGACAATTATTGGGCACTACATGTTGCACAGACGTTGGTTGAGGCGCAGCATGTTGCATATAGGTTGGCATACACTGTGGTGGATCATGTATGTAATTCATGCCGTACTGAGAATTATATGGATATAAGGGCATAAATTGATTGTCGATACCATATGAATACGATTGAGCAGCCATTAGGTTCATAAAACCATGTGGATTGCTATTTCCGGTGTACGAAGTCCCCACCATCCCATGATCTTTTGGTTGCAAGGTCACAAATATTCAGGGATCTTTGAAAATCTCAGCTACTCGTCGAAGATCCCGTTCACACATAATCAAAGACTTAACCTCGTAACCACCCCGATTGACATTAAACAAAGTGTAATTTGTATTCACACAAACGCCGATCACCATTTACAACGTTATGAACAATATCCACAAACCCACTATATGATATTGTCCACAACGACGTAAAAACGAGTACTTCTCCACCATTCCTATAGAAACTACCATCCCAAAAACTACTATGGACAATTATCACTTTATCATCCTCCATCTGAAACCAACAAAAACAGACAAAAAAAATATATCAAATCAAAACATGTAAGCGATTCTGATTGACTCGAAATTGAGTCAATTGTGAACTTCGAATCAGTTACCTTTGCGAGGTTGTTGTTCGAGCTTATTCGAATCGGGTTTTTTTCATGTCTATGGTTTTCAGATCTATTCTACACCCAACCTCAGACTAAATACGATAGTGAAATGAATAAAGAATTAGATAAATAACAAAATGCTTACATTATTTCGAGATTCCAATCGGGAAAATGGGTTGCCGGAAATTCGCCGGAAAATTTTGTCTTTGAAATTTGAAGAGAGAAAGTGAAAAGTAAAAGAGAAAAGGAGAAAGAGAGGTAGGAGAAAAAGAGGTGTAAGACCTAGTGTAATATGCTTAAAGGGTATGAATGTCATTTCACACCCCAAAATGACTAAAAAAGATGTGTTTGAAAAAATTGGCTATTTTTAATCTTTTCAAGTTTGAAATGGCCAATTTGACCCATTTCCACTAACGAGAATATAGAACAGTTGTAAATCAGCATTTCATCCATTACGCTATGGAACTAAATCGGCATTTACTATAAAACGACATATAAGAATCAGTTGTTTCAAGTTAACTAAACATCGTTTTTTATACCATGCAAATTTTGATTTTTGACTTTTAACTTAAAACGACTTTTTGCAATTTTAATGATTATCAAAGACTAAGAATGGCGAACTTAGAGACCGAGAGCTATATGAAAACTAGAAACCCCCACTTTTACAATTTGTCAAATCCAACTTGTGGTTATGTGGCCCATTTCCCATTACCTTTTGTCCAAGGCCCAAGTAGACCTAGCCCAAATGCAACCAACCCATACCATTCCATTCCTTCTATTTAATTCTCCCAAACCCTACGGGAGAAAGGGCAGCCTCCAAATTGAGAAACACCAACCTCTCTCGGTGCTCTCTTCCTTAACCTCTCAAAACAACTCGACGCTCCTACCCGGCTTTCCTTTGTGCGAAATTGTCTGAACTTTTGAGGTGAGTTGTTTGCTCCATACTGTGTGTGTGCGTGTTCAAAGTGGAGGAGATTTGGGCCTGGTTTGTTTCGCCCCTTTCCGACGAGTTTTCTCGTTCGGTTTCCCTTTGTGGGTTTTGGTGGGTTTGGAAGGCTTTTAGGTTGTGGGTTCTCTTCGTGGCCAACCTTCGGTGCTTTCTGGTTTGAAGACGGTGATGGAGTCCTCTTCACATATCTGAGCCGAAAGATTAGAGCTCGACTTCCAGCTCTGCGTTGCTGTCCGTTTCAGCCCGGTACCAGATTCGGAGTTTTGGTAAAACTCATTTTTCCTGTCCGTCGATTCAGCCCGGGGGTTAATAATATCAGTTTATACCTTGTATTTTATCGCTTTATTAGAATCGGTTTGTAATCCCTTAATCCCTATCCCGTAGGCGGATTATTGTAATAGTTCTATTTGTTAGAATCTGTAATATTCAGTCAGCTATGGCGATCCGGAGCGAGATGACAGCGGGGTCGATACCCAACAGTGGTATCAGAGCCTCCCTCGTTGTGGTGGTATGAAACCCTTACCGTAGGGTTTCGCTCTGGTAAAGCGGCTTGAACTTCTCGTTTATTGTTTTTCGTAGCGTAACCGCTTGCCGCGGATTTATTTCTTTCGTAGTTTAAATATCGCTTGCCGCGGGTTTATTGCTTGTGTAGTTTAAATACCGCTTGTAGCGGGTTTATTACTTGTGTAGCGTAAATACCGCTTGCCGTGGTTTTATTTGTTGGGGTTTGCTTGCTGTAGAATTTTAGGTTGCTCCGTGAGCCTTTTATTTCTATTGTGGTGCTTGTTGTTCGTTTGCTCATTTTTCGCATTTTTTGTGGCCTTGAGAATTGCTTCCGTTGTATTCTCTGAATTTGTGTGTTTTGCTGGTTTTGTGATATAACCTACTTGTGTGGTGTTGTTTTCTTAAACTGTTGTGTTTTTTGAAAATGGCTATGTCTGGTTATAATCTTGAACCGTTTAATGGCAAAACTGATTTCTCTATTTGGCAACAAAAAATGAAAGGTATTTTAATTCAACAAAAGGTGTATAAAGCTATTACGAACACTTATGTTGACACGATACTAAAGAAATCAAAGTGAAAGCGATGAGTATGCTTATTCCTCTATTATCTTGAATTTATCGACTCGTGTTCGAGAAAAGTTGGTAAACAAAAGTCTGCTAAAGAATTGTGGGATAAATTGCAAGAGTTATATCTTGAAACTTCCTCCCTAGTAAGTTGTTTTTACTTGAAAAATTCTTTAGGTTTTTTAAATTGGATTTAAACAAAGATGTTGATGAAAATCTTGATGTGTTTACCAAGTTAATTCAAGATATAAAGTCGATTGGTGATAAAAATATTGATGATTATACTCATATTGTGCTTTTAAATGCAATTCTGAATCGCATGTGATGTTAAATCTGCTATTAAGTATGGTAGAGATTCTATTACTCTTGACATCTTTGTTGTTAATGGCTTAAAAAGCAAGGAACTTGATTTAAAAGTTAATAAGGGTGGTAGGCAGGTCGGGTGAGGTTATGCATGTTCGGGGTAGGTCCCAACATAGGTTTGGTAACCAACAAAAACCCGATAATCATCAAAATCAGAATTTTATCAAGAAAAAGGAAAAAGTAAGACTAGGTCTAAGTCTAGGCCTAAGGGAAGGAAGTGTTATAATTGTGGTGAGGTAGGTCATTATATTAGGGATTGCCCTAGTAAGAAAGGAAACCAAAATTTTAAAAATCAGTCTAATGATCAAGCAAATTTAGCTTCTAGTAGTGAAAATGCAGGTGATGTTTTTATGGTGACTGGAATATGTGATATGCCTATTGTGAATTCTGTGCATTCAAGTTCTGTGTGTAAAAATGAATGGTTAATTGATTCTGCGTGCACTTTTCATATGTCCCCATTTAAAAATCTATTTTCGAACTATAAAGAAGTGAAAAATAGTTTTGTTTCTATGGCCAATGAGAAAAAATGTAATGTTTTTGGAATTGGTGATATTTGCTTGAAATTTGATTCTGGTTATGCTTACACTTTGAAAAATGTTAGACATGTGCCTGATCTATGCAATAATTTGATATCATGTGTTGCATTAGAAGATGATGGATTAGAAGGTAGGTTTGGAAATGGATTAATGAAAATTTTGAAAGGTTCTTTAGTGATTTTCAAAGCTGCCAAAAGGAATAATTTGTATGTTTGCAATGGTAAACTTGTGTCTTTTGCTAGAAATTCTGTGAATATTGTACGAGAGGATAAAACTGATTTGTGGCACAAAATACTTGGTCACATGAGTAGTAAAGGTCTTGAGATATTGCACAAAGTTGGGTGTTTTGGTAGTGATGTTCTATCTTGTATGCCTTTTTGTGACTCATGTGTGTTGGGCAAACAACATAAAGTGAAATTCCCCGTATCCCCATTTCCTAATCAAATGCACATGCACCGATATACTTGAATATTTGCATCTTTGATGTGTGGGGTCCGTCTAGTGAACCTACTCAAGGTGGTAATAGGTATTTTTGTCTATCATTGATGATTTTTCAAGAAAAGTGTGGGTTTTCCTAATGAAGAACAAATCTGATGTGTTTGAAAAATTCAAAAATTGGAAAATTTTGATTGAGAATCAAACTGGAAAATGGATTAAAACTCTTAGGACAGATAATGGTCTTGAATTTTGAAATAACTTGTTTGGCAACTTATGTGCTGAATTTGGTATTGAAGGCATAAAATTGTGCCTTATACGCCTCAACGAGAATGGTGTTCTTTGAGCGTATGAATAGAACCTTACTTGAAAGGGTAGGAGCATGCTTGTTTCCTCGGGACTTTCAAAGGTTTAAGGGTGAAAAGCTGTTCATCTACGGCCGCTTATTTGATAAATAGATCTCCATCTGTGCCTTTGAAAGGAAAATGTCCGAATGCTTTTTTTTCCGGTAAAGAAATTGATTTTTCGAACTTGAAGGTTTTTGGTTGTCTTGCATTTGTTCATCAAAGAGGTGATAAACTTGAACCAAGATCTAAAAAATGTGTTTTTAGGATATCCTGAAGGTGTGAAAGGATATAGATTATGGCTTAGGGGTGAACCTGGATTTAAAGCTATAACTAGTAGAGATGTCATTTTCAATGAATCGATTTTCCTTGTTTATCCGGTACTATGCCTTTGCACGAATCTAAATCGGCTCCAAATAAGGTGGAGCAATTGCTTGGTTTGAGCCATATTGATGAAAGCGAAAATCTACATGTTGAGAATGAAAATCACTGAAACTATTCTTGAAAATCAACCCGAAATTGCGAACATGCACGAAAATGTTGATAATCTTTGAAATACATGATGATTTGGTTGATTTGAATGATAATGAACCTGAAGAACTTGGTAATTATCAACTTGCTAGAGATAGAACTAGAAGGAATATTAGACGACCTACCCGATTTGATGATTTTCAAATGATTTCATATGTGTTTTCTGTGGTGTTTGAGTCTATTGATAATTGTGAACCTAAAACTTATCAAGATGCTTTAAAATCGAACATTCTCAAGAGTGGTTGAATGTTATGCATGAAGAAATGAACTCTTTACATGTTAACAACACTTGGATACTTGTTCCTAAACCGAAAATTGTTCGTTGGTTGATTGTAAGTGGTTGTTTAAAGTGAAGAATGAGAATGATTCTGTGAGATATAAAGCTAGGTTAGTGGCGAAAGGTTTCACACAAAAAGAAGGAATAGACTACATTGAAATATTTGCTCTGTTGTGAAATTTACAAATGTTAGAATCATGTTTGCTTTGATCGCTTTCGGTTTAATTGGGAATTGAAACAGTTAGATGTGAAAAATCGCTTTCTTGCATGGTGATTTGTGAGAAAATCTATATGAGACAACTGAAGGTTTTGTGGATAATAAGAAATCGACTTTGTTTGTTTCTTTGAAAAAATCCTTATATGGTTTGAAACAGTCTCATAGATGTTGGAACAAGAAATTTGATGATTGCATGATGTCTTTGAATTTTAAAAGAAGTAATTACGATCATTTGTCTTTATTTCAAAGAAAATGCTAAAGTGCATGTTTTCTTGTTGATTTATGTTGATGACATGTTGTTAATTAGTCCATGTGTTAAAACTATTGAGCATGTTAAAAGCTGTCTAAGTGTTAAGTTTGACATGAAGTATCTAGGAGATGCAAAAAGGATTTTAGGAATGAACATTGTGAGAGATAGAAAAATTCTATTATTTTTCTAAACCGATTTCTTATGTCGAGAAAATTACGAGCAAATTTTCTATGTCCGATTCAAAACCTGTCAATGTTCCTTTGGTTGCTCATTTTTGCTTAGTAAAGAACAATCCCCTAAAAAGCGAGCATGATGTGAATTCTATGAAGAATGTGCCATATTCAATGCTATAGGTTCGTGATGTATCTAATGGTTAGACTAGACCGATATTGCTTATTCGTTAGTTGCTTGAGTAGATATATGTCTAATCCTGGAATTACACATTGGAGTGTTGTTAAATGACTTTTGCGATATTTGAAACATTCATGAATTATGGTGAAATTTTCTAAGTGCAAAGATGGAGTTAAATTGAAAGGTTATGTGGATTCTAATTATGCCAATGATAGGGATAACAGAAAATCAACAACATCATATGTGTTCACTTTGTGTGGTTCATGTATAAGTTGGAAATCACGAGTTACAACACATTGTTGCAGACTGTCTACAAATGAATCGAATATATTGTTTAATCAAGCGTTAAAAAAAGCGGTTTGGCTTAAAGGTTTGATTTACGAAATTGGTTTTCTTGATGATAATGTTGTTGTGTTTTTCGATAGTCAACTCGGTATACGATTGTGTAAGAATCCTATTTTTCATGATAGAACTAAGCACATAGGCGTAAGATTTCATTATATACGTGATATTGTTGCAAAAGGCTTAGTTAGTCTTGAAAAGATACCATCCGAATTTAATCCTGGCGATATGGGTACCAAATGTTTGTCTGTTAGTAAATTTCTATCATGTTTGAAAATTCTCAATTTTGATACCCGTGATTAAACAGATATACTACACTTGATCGATTATAACTTGTTGTGTGCTTGTTATAACTTGTCTTAATGTACTATGTGTGCAATAAGATTGTTCCACCTTGTCTCGTGTTGCTATAGCTTGCTGTGTGTTTGTTGTGATGTCCCTTTGTGTTATAGTTTGCTTTGTGCTTACTATAATCGTATTCTGTTGTACTATGTGTATAGTGAGAAAGATCGCGATGATGAATGTGTGTATGACTCGAGTCTTGTAAACCGGAATTGTGCGAGGTGGAGAATGTGGTTATGTGGCCCATTTCCCATTACCTTTTGTCCAAGGCCCAAGTAGATCTAAAGCCCAAATGCAACCAACCCATACCATTCCATTCCTTCTATTTAATTCTCCCAAACCCTACGGGAGAAAGGCGACCCTCCAAATTGAGAAACACCAACCTCTCTCGGTGCTCTCTTCCTTAACCTCTCAAAACAACTCGACGCTCCTACAGGCTTTCCTTTATGCGAAATTGTCCGAACTTTTGAGGTGAGTTGTTTGCTCCATCTTGTGTGTGTGCGTGTTCAAAGTGGAGGAGATTTGGGCCTGGTTTGTTTCGCCCCTTTCCGACGAGTTTTCTCGTTCGGTTTCCCTTTGTGGGTTTTGGTGGGTTTGGAAGGCTTTTGGGTTGTGGGTTCTCTTCGTGGCCAACCTTCGGTGCTTTCCGGTTTGAAGACGGTGACGAGTCCTCTTCACATATCCGAGCCGAAAGATTAGAGCTCGACTTCGGCATTTCTGCGTTCTTTGTCGTTTCAACCGTGCAGTTCGGAGTTTTGGTAAAACTCATTTTTCCTGTCCGTCGATTCAGCCCGGGGGTTAATAATATCAGTTAGAATCTGTAATGTTCAATCGGCTATGGCGATCCGGAGCGAGATGACAGCGGGGTCGATACCCAACACAACTCACGAGTGACGAGTCTTAGGCGCCTTAGATACGAGGGAAATTCCATTTTCGTTGGAGAATTTTTTTGACCAAACATGCGAATTGTTTATGAAAATTTTCAGAAAATATATTATTCTCTCATTTTTTATCTTAGCAATCACATCTAAACATTTTTTCACAAACAACTAAACATTATTACACATTCTCTCACAAATTTCACTATTAACTCACTCACACATTTCTAACTACCAATCATATCCAACCATTATTTTACTATTTTTAAATTAAATCAACTTTCATCTACTTTTTCATCTCACTTCCAATCACACTCTCAAAATTCATCTTTTTTCTTCCAAAATTTTTTTCACTACTATTTTCTAACAAAATGAAAATTTTCAAAATAAAAGCATATCTTAATATTCATAAATCTCAAGAAAATAAATCTGCTCACTAACAAATACACAACAGAAACAAGGTCGTCTATAACAAATCAACAGTAAAAATTGAAGATAACATTAAGTTAATGTCCAAGCAATCGAGGATTTTCTCACCAACAAAATAAAATAAATGGTCAGAAAATTCGTAAAGCCTACGTCATTATTTCTCTCTATTAAGCCCCCTATAGGAAACAACATGAATTTCTCTGCCTATAATAAAATTACAATTTCCAGAACCTAATAATGTATATGGACACTTTCCTAACAAAACTTTGTGGAACTTGTGGACTGGATTCTCCCCACCAGAACCCTCAAAGAATTTGATCACTTTATAATCCAACATGCCAAAAAATAGGAATCTAAACACCAATCAAACCTTTTCTTCTGTAGTCGGCCCAGGGAGAAAAGGGTACGACGAAAGTTCAAATAGCACATCCAATGTACAGCAAATCCAAGTTCCCAGTAAAACGCTATTTCACAAATCCAGTCCAGTGTAAGCACCGCACGTATAAAAACTCCAAGCTTTCAATAAAATAGATGCTGAAATGGGTCCAAGCCTCAAACTGGCTCCACAACTATCGCGAAACACTTACTTTAAATTGACAACAATAGAGACGCGGACTGAATGGCGCAGCTCTGAATCAGCTAAATATGCAAGAAAGCATAGAAAAAACAATCTCCAGCATAAGGATCAACACGTTACACTTGATACTTGAGAAGCTTGTCCTTCACGGGTGGCTCCAAGGCAGAGATACATTGTTCCCATGCTCCGTTCTTAAGCATCTGCCAATATTTCAAGTGATTTAACTAACTGTTACTTTTTTAATCTCTTCCGAGTAAAATAGCATGTTTAAAGGAAATCGGTGTTCAGATCAAACAGCATCTTTGGCACCTAGTGGGATTACAACCCCACCTGGCACCCAATAAAGCAGGGGAGGGAAGGTGAACTTTTGCTATGGATTTATTCCGGAAGAATAGTTTTCTTTCCCCAAAATCAAACATTATTTATCTTCCTCATTCTCCCGAAACAACTTTTGCTTCTTCCAAACAAAATGAGAACCATTATATATTAACATCGTTATATTTTTTCACTTTTTCCAAGAATACAATATATAACATTAAAAATGTTCTGATGTAACACCAATAACCAGCAAATAAACTTACAAGACATGACATCTACTAGTAAAATATATCTTTCTAAAACACAAACCAAATGTTACTTTCCATTCCAAATTCTTTCCCCAGGACCCTAAGGCTGCGAATGGATATGAACGAGATTTCATTTTCGTTCTGCTAGAGATTTTTTTTTTTACCAAACATGCGATTGTTTATGAAAATTTACAGAAAATAAACTATTCTCTCACTTTCACTTTTTCTCATTTTTTCTCACCAATCACATCTACACATTTTTTCACAAAAAACTAATCATTATTACACATTCTCCCACAAATTTCACTATTCACTCACTCACACATTTCTAACTACCAATCACATCCAAACATAATTTTACTATTTTTAAATCAAGTCAACTTTCATCATTACATATCCATTCACACTTTCAAAATTTTCCAAAAACTTTCATCAGATTTTTTTTTTCACTATTCTCTAGCGAAAAGAAAATTTTCAAAATGAAAGCATACCCAATCGCACCCTTACACCTTTTTCCAAAACAATTCCTGAAAAATCCAAAAAACAAAACCAAGCATAACCTTAGCTTTTGAATCTGTGCTCTTTATTAAATTACCATAAGATTGATTGCTTCATCCTCCACTATTTTCACTATTTGGCAGGGATGGGCCTTGAGTTACCCAACACTGGAAACTTTTCATGGGGCCCAAGTAGAAGGCCCATGTGGATTTTAATTGGACTTTTTTTTAATATTTAATGGGCAGCAGCAGCATCAACCCCCACCCCAAAACAAAAAAAAAAAAATCAAAATTTCAAAATATTTTGATTATTTGCAAATAATCAAAATATGGGCTCACAAGCAAGGAACTCAAAATATCAATAAGGAGCTGCTTACTTGTTTATAGCCGTTCAAGACTTGGCAGACTTCATTGTGTAGGTCCTCACTCCTTATTTCCTGTGAAGGGAACACAAAATGAAAATCACAACCAACTGTTACGCCTTCCGCACAAAGAAAATTTGCAACCAGTTTGATTATGCATCACTTACATGCCAACTTGCAATAGCCTTGCACATGAAAACAAGAGAATTTAAAGCCCCAGATGGATTTGCTCTAACCTGTAAGCCATCAGTAACACAACGTGAAGTGACAATATAAAGGTGGTAATGGCCTGAATATCACTGACACAAGAGAACAGGAAAATACTTACCATTGCGCATAGACCTCTGAAAGCATCTTCCTTCTCTATGTCATCTCGTATCCTATAGACAATCAGATACATCAATAGATGGAGATTGTGATCATCCAAAATACATAGATCCTAATTTATGATGTTAATGCTGACAGGTCATAATATATCACGTGTATACATCAAGAGCCAACAATTTCCTCTATACGCAGTTGGCTGAAGGTGCAGGAGCATGCTAAATTAAGAGAGAAACTGGAATTGTCCGCTCAAAAGATGCATGACAGCAAAGGGATGAGTTTTGGAGTTTTTTCAACAATCAATGTTCACATTTTGTTTTGCACACACCAGTTAAATTATTTGGCCTTTACATGCCCACTTCACTCTTCCCTCGTCAATATGATGCAATTTGCTTAAAAGTTAGCAGTCCTCAACAAATTGAAACACCCTTTATCATGAGTAACAAGGACGGAGAAACTTACATGGACAAAGCAATACACCACGGTTGCATAAAATGCTCCATGTGTGGTGAGACGAGCTCCGGACAAACCCATGCAAGTCTTCCAAGCGTAATGGCACTGTTTTCGATGAGTGATTTGTTCAGGCCCTAAACAAATAAAAGCAACAGTATGAGTTTGGTCCAGAGACTTGCTTTCGAATTATTAATAGGACTGGTTGCACAGCATGATAACTATGCAAGTCGTCCAAGCATAATGGCACTATTTTCTATGAGCGATTTGTTCAGACCCTAAACAATCAAAATCAACGCCTATGAGAAGAGCAGTCCAGATACCTGCTCTCCAGTTATTAATATTGCATGGTATTACAACTGAATGGGGTGACCAAAGATACACGATGTTACTCTTAATCTGATCGAAGAGAACAAAATTCTACAACAAATACAAGTCCAGGGACAAAAGTACTTCTCTATCTCATAATGAAGTAGCATTATACTTGCTCTCCTAGCACTTCTGCAATTGTGGGACAAATTCTTCCTTGAAAATGGTCTAATTTGCAAATCATAGTCAATTTATTTCTAAAAATTTCCAAGCATCCTAATACTACTGAATTGATGATTAACAAGCTACATGCAATGTCTGAAGTCAAATCTGTCTATCCCAGGATAATAAGTGACATGACAGACAATATATTAAAATATCATTTCCAAATTGAGCAGCAAGGCAAGAAAAAGGTGGGAGGTGGATTAGTAGGCATAGCAGAAAAATGCCTCCAGTGCTCCCAAAAAGTATAAACTTTCAGGAAAAAAAGGACCAATATCTTTGAATCTAACCATCAACAATCAATTAAAAGAAACTCAACTAGAATTTCCAGCTGAATTAATCTGAAATAACAAATGATTTACAATTTCAATCAATTATGAAATCAACTTCAATCATTGATAGAATTTAAGCCACCAATATGCAGATTGCAGATTATAGCCACAAGCAAAAACTATGGATGCGTAATTACCTCAGGACGTTGAAGTATTGGGACCAAGCAAGAGATTACTGTCATAACTATAGGAGACATCTCTTTGCGAACCTGAAGTTTAGACATCAAATAATAAATGCCAATCCTCATCTAATAAAAGAAAGCAAGAGGAAAAAAAAATTCTACTACAGATCTGGAGTTTAAAACATTAGATAATAGAGACTCCCCCATACTATTGTTGAACAGCATGGCGGATACATCAAAATAGGATTAGAAAAGAACAAATAAAAGACTTGCCACTCCCCACTCCGACACCGGAAGCCAAAAAGAGCAAAATTGAATAGAGTATCGGAACTATATATTTCATGATGGGTGCAATGTCAAAACTTGAAATGACCAAAAAAAAAGCCCAACACAACAGGGAAGTTGTTATATGAAGAGTCAAGGATCTAAACACACAAACTAGTTATTATGCATGTTATGTGTGCATGCAAGCCCATGTGCATGGAATTACTTCCTCTTGAATTACCTAGACTGTTGCCTCCTTGTCATATAATGTCACTGTTTTCATGCATTATTTTGCACTAAACAGTTCTCAGCAAATCATAGCATGAATGTAATGCCATCTCATTTATTTGTTCCTATATACTACACCTTACATCAACATTTCCAGGAATATCTTTTTCAATGAAGGTAATTGAGATGACATGCAGTGTCTCCATAATAATCTAAACTACTTTTTCAACAGCTCCTCAGGGTCACCTGATTAAAATGGAGCACAAATATCAAAATCCGGACTCCAAAAAAAATTTCAAACTGTTTGAAAAAAAAGAAAAATCTTTCTTTTTTTTTAGTCATTTTATCTAATGTCCTCGTCCCAACTGCAGCCGTAGAAGGCTTCAAGCTCAAAACACATGAGAACCCAGAAACTACGGGTATATTTGCAGTTGAGGCATGCTATTGTCCTAAAGAATCCACTTAAGAAGAGAAAATTGAACAGAATGAAGGTGCTAGCAGGCCTGGCGCTCTACTTGGACAAAGTACCACCATACACATTGTTCAGCAGAACTGTGAAACGTTCCACAAGCATGCTGTTGAATTCAATGTGATAAAGATTTAGCGTGTGAGTTATGGCATCCATATACTGCTTAGCATATCGGATATAGAATATAATAACATCATTATCCATAAGCAAACCAAATTTCCAAATAACCATTGTTTTCAGGTTGAGGTAAAAGCATGAAAGCATGTCCAAACAGGCCAAACTGCAAAAGTAGAACATAACAATAATTTAATGCAACACCATGCTAATATAATTGATATCAGGCTTGACACTGAGCAATTGTCTTTTATTCGATGAGATGCCGTGAAAATAGGACCATACCTTCATTGCTAGTTCTCCAATAGCCCAACATGCATTGTTGGCAACAGACACAGTTTCCTTCAGCTTTGGAGTGTTCTGATGAGAGTAAATGTTAATTCAATGATGAGAAAATGGAGTTATAAAACTCTGCCATCAATTCAAGTGTAATGATTTTCTCACCAATTGCTTAGCAGAAACATCGAGAAATTCAGCTAAACGAGAATGTAGATGAACTGGACAAACCTAATCAAACCATAAAAAGGAACCTTGAATATCTCATTGCATCAGGATATAACTAGAACATACACTCAAAAAGAGGTAAGGAAACCCTTATTTTTAACTGCTCTAAAACTGACACTGAGGAGAAACCAATAGCTCAAATAAGCATAAATCAGGTGAAGGGACAAGGAATATGTGGGCTTAGTTTAATAGTTGGACCAACAATCAAACAAAGTCATTCTCAACTTACTCGAGCAAGGTCTCCCAGCAGTGCAAAAGAACTTTGCCGAACGTCATAGGCATCATCATTACAACATTGCAGCAGCAAGTCCCTTAAGTTACTTTGTGAAACCTAAATGACAGAAACATAAAGGGAAAAACATATATGAACATTTGTGAAACCTACAGCACAAAATACACAAGAAAAAAGTTATTATGTACTCAAGGACACGTGCTCAAGCTATTTTCTAATTAATTATCAGGACAGTTTTGCAACTTAAGCAAGTAGCAGAAACATAGATTGCCAATACCATCACAGATTTCAACAAAGAACTATTCAAAATAACCCATCCAACATAAGCATGATGCTAAACTTCTATTTAGAAATAGAAAATAAATGAAAAGAAAAAGGTTAAGGGCTTTGAAAATCATCAGCTTTGCATAGTACCACCACAACCCTATAATAAGGTTCTTCTCCCTTTTATATCCACTTCCATATTCAGTATTCATCATAGCGTACTTTGTTAAAACTTAAAAAGCATCAATGACAACATAGCATACACTAAAGAGGGCGCGCTAATTAAGATAACTTCTCAAGTACTAAAACTTAGCAGAAAGCGCAAACCTATGCAATCATGAAGAAAAATGCAGTACTGTGATGTAGGCGTTATGGGAAATAAAAGTACCAAACTCTCTATGCCAGATCCAAGACCCTCAGCAAGTCCAGAGAGAAGATCCAAACAGCAAACAATAAACTCTTTATCATACTGTGCCCCAGCCGAAACAGGATCAACCTAAAAGCAAAGCATTAGATCTTTCAGACAAGTAAATAAAAATGAATAAAAGCATAAATTTTGGGCAGCTGCCTGAATAAGTAGTAAAAGAATACATAGAACAAAGTCAGGTTGTGTTTAAGGGTCCAATTTGCCACCACTTTTATCAAAACTGAAATGAATCAAGCAAGTTAAGTATTAACTATTTTGCATGCAACTGAAGCAGATTAACCAACATTTCAATCACTCAGGCTCGACAGAGTATTTGCATGTCTGCTAGCAATTGTAGTGAAAAAACAATAGATGTGGAAAGAAGAAATAATGCTACTGCAAACCATAACTACAGAGTCAGATGTAACTGTTAAGTAATACCAAATAAGCAAGGCACTTCAGTTAATGACTTAGTAAATAGATATCATGTCAAATTAAAACCTTGGCCAATTGTTGAGTCTGGATGATGTTTATGCACCTCTGAAACACTGGCTGAGCAAACTGTGAAAATCCGGTACCCAGTGCCTAAAAAAAGAACATGTTATTGCCTTTCAGTTCTAATATCATGGCTCATACATATTTATAAAGCATTTATCAGAAATGAAGTTCCACAATAGAAAACCAATAATGGTCCAAAGGCATTTGATGCCCATTGTAGAAGACATATATTGTTAAACTATGTGCATGACAACAAGTGTCCTCCATAAGATTCAAAATACATAAGATTCGAATTACTAGATTCTACAACTCAACACAAGTTCATAAACAAAATGGTAATGACCCTTCTGACTGCTCATCACCATACACAGGGTCAGCCCAGGGGCGGTCAAGGTGGTGCCGCGGCAAAGGCCCCCACCGGCAAGGGCCCCTAGAGTTCTGTTTTATATATATATATATATATATATATATATATATAGTTTAATCCCAGGTGGATGCAAAGATCAAGAGAAATTTTTTCCCTTTGTGCCTAACTAATTTTTTATTTTATTTTATTTTTTGCAAAACACAGGTCGGCCTCATTCATATCCAGTCACCATTCCCCCAAAATAAAAACATAGCCCAACCTTGTGAGTGAATTTCTAGACATGATTATGAAAGATTGATTGATGATTTTGCAGATAAAAATGCAAGACGATAAATTTTTCGTAGCTAATTCATTAGTAGTTTTTCGTCTTTTCTCTGTGGTAAATTATATTGAACAACCTTTTTTGTAAGTTTATTTTAATGAGATCGAAATGTTAAAGTTGGAGTATGATATTTGCGTTATTACATAACTTATTTTATATGTTAAATCAATGAAATTACATTTGTAACATTGATTTTGTTATTTTTAATTTTTTTTATGTAAACACAAGGGGCCTTTTTTTTCTTTTGCTCCAGGCCCCTCGAAACCTAGTTCCGGCTCTGGCCAGACAATTTTGTCTTCTTATATACTCGTAACAAAAAAAAAAAAAAAAAAAAAAAGACGCCGTGGGAATGCCCCAGAATCACTTCTGATGAAGGGTTGTTTTCAATCTTAACAATACAATCTAAGAACGTGTTATACCTAAGATTCTAGTGTTGGTAGCAATATCAGATGATAAAAATGAAACATGCGTCAGTGCTTTTGCAAGCTGATATCATACTATAAGTGGATCAAATGCAATAAACTAAGAAAAACTTTCCATTTCATAAAAGTCACAACTAATAGGGCCCGTAGGCGATAAAATCACATCACCAAAAGTAAGAGGGAATCAATAGCATTCTCTAGATGTAGCAGTGTAGCTTGAGTGAACTTTATATGTGAACTTTACATGTTCAAAGACAACTAGATACCTGTGCTATTGATGTAAAGCATTCCAGCAGTGGGAAGAGATCTTTATCAGAGTTTGAAAGCTGCTGCCACTTTGCAATCAATGGGGGCATCAAGATTTCAAGATATGCAGGCTGCGATGGTCAATATAATGAGATTAGCAATATTATTTGTTTATAAAATGCTGAACAAGGGGAAAACATATTTGAAATAGAAATTAAAGCAAACCCTTTAAACCATGCTTAGAATAGAAAACTCTTTATGAACGAAAGATGTGTATAATAATTAAATAAAAAGAACAACTTTTCCTCCAATAGCAATGAATAAAAACATGTTTAGAGTAGAAGTAAAAGCACACCTATAATGTACTAAAAAAAGCACACCTATAAAACAAATCTATGCATATTAACATACCTGATTTAGTTCCCCGCCAACAGCATCTGCTAATGTTCCAAGAGCATCATATACAATTCTAAGGTTCCTTCTCTGCAAATAAATACACTTTAGAAAAAGAAGAAAGAAAGTGGAAGAGGGAGCAGAACAGACACTGGGATAGTTAAGGATGCTTATAAAGCCTAATTAAAGGTTCTGACTCTCCTAACCAAAAAACAAGAAAAAGGAACAGTGAAAATTAGGACTTTAAGTCAACCTGATATTTTCCAAAGGCCAACATTAAGTGTTGCAAAATGATATTCAACCGTGGTGCCAACTCTTCTGCAGCTTCCTACATACATAGAGGAAAGTGTTCAGATCAATAGTAGTTAAAAATTTGAACCCAGTTCCAACAGCTTCCTGAGAGAGAGAGGGAGAGAAACCTCTTCAAGTGTTGCAAAAGCTGAACAAGCAGCTTCTTGCACCCTTTTATTATCATCCAATATTCTTCGCAGTAGCCCCATCAGAATTTTGTCGAATTGGTCATGACCTTCTTGATGAGCAGTACCCTGGAACAAATATAATGGAAACTAAGCAAGCATGAAACGAAACGTGAGGAGGCACAATAACAGAACACTACATTTTATTAGAGAAACACATTTAATTTGAGTTATATGTTGGTCATTAAGAATCTAGATCCAGTTGACAGTAAAAGAAGTGTTAAGAGACATGATATTCCCACAGGTGATTATAAATCCAATCGAGGTAAATAAAGAGATGACTCTCAAACAGAAGATTCTAATTAATGAAGTTAATGTTGTCTAAATGGTTATGCAATTCTAAGTCTGCAAGACCTAATTAATATCCTGTTAATATCTCCAATTTCACACTTCAGACTTCAACTAGAAGGGCATGGAAAATAAGTATTGCATCTTATTGCGGGTGTGGCAGGTGCCCTTAGGTGTCCAGCCACCTATCACTCACTAAGCAGGCAAACAAGGCTCCTTTTTCATTTTTGTACTTGCTGAAAGTGAAAGTCAACTATTACTAAAAAAGAACATAGGGAAATGAGGATTAAGATTTTGTCACAACTAAACATATAATATCTATCAAAGTAAAGAGTTCCATTTAGCTTTACAAGTTATTGTGTTTCGTTTGAAGCTGTAACACTAGATCAAACAGCTGTTCCAAATCCAAATATCAGAAGATGTTACTGAGATTATCAAATATCAATGTGGAATAAACTGGTGTTTGATACTACTGTACCAAAGAGAAAGATGGTTGTTGAGAATCTGTTATTAACCGCACCAGATATGTTGCAAGTTTACAACTTTGATGTGGTACTACTTTTACCAAAGTGCTTCTAACTTTGAACCATGTGCATCCCCGTCAGCCGTAACAAAATAGTAACTGCATTAGCATGTATATTTATTTCATATGAAACAAAAGTGCAGTATTTAACACATTTAAGTAATCAAGAATGAGAAATTGAGTTCTGATGTTTCGATTCTGAAGTGTCCAAAGGCAAGGGTTCAATAAGAACGTAATTGCTCCACCATCAGTCAAATGGGGTTCTTACTCTCTGCATTGAGCACTTCAATGCTTTGACAGACATTTGATTACTGGAAACAAACTCTTACGTCACTCAACATTATCACGAGGACTAACTTCAACATCAACAAACAGGTAACAAGTTCTAAAGACATACTGGACAGTTTTGTCACAGTTATTGAAAACATTAAAGAAACGATAAGTTTTCAATTTTTATATAGAAAGCAAGGAATTGTGGTATATTACCTGAACAATATATTTGCTGAAACGCGACAGTGTCCAACAAGAGATGCTTCGTATTAGAGGAAACTTGTCATCTAAGAGTGGAATGAGAAAGGCAATAATCTGCACAAGAAAATAAGATAGGCATCCATCCAGGAAAATCAGGGTAAGGGAAAAGACAAGATTATACCAATCACCATAGGTTGAACTTCTAAATACTACAGAATGATGAATACCACACTGAAAGAATTTGTTCAATAAGAATGAAGCATGCTTAAGTTACACACAACCAGGATAATAATGCACACAAGAACCATCAAGGAGCATTAGACAGGAAACTTTTATCACAGGAAGAGAAACAGATAGCACGTTTTTGGGTTGGCATGATATAAGGAGCTTGCCTTTTAACATCACAATCACAATCTCTAAACCGAAGAATGGCAAAATAACGGAATTGTTTACATTAAATCAGGTTTCTAATGACCTTACTAAAAAATACAGAAAGAAATATCTTATCCCTTTCCATGGCATAATTCTTCAAAATTTCTCTTCAACATATCCTACGACTTTAATTTGATGAATCGGAAGTCAGAATGCAAGTTAAATAAGAATAATAAGGAAATAATGCAAATTAAAAAAAATTATAACAGAAAGAAGATAAACCAGATTTTATATTAAATGTGCTTCAGCATAACTCGTGGCTGAGCAATAGCAGCCAGAAAAATCAGCACTGTGGTTGCAACCCAATATTAAGAAAACTCGTAATTTTTTAGTTTATCTACATCCTTAAGACTCACACAACATGAGAGAGAGAGAGAGAGAGAGAGAGAGAGAGAGCAAAAACACAACAGAAACAATGAATAACAGAAAGGAAAACAAAATCAGACAAGGGAACATATTTAATTTCACAGCATGATCATGAGGCACTCAGACCAAAGCAGTCGTGACAGACAAATTGAGGCTAACCAGTCTTTTAAACAGCATAGGTTGACAATGACAATGTTCAATGGAAAAGACGTGGAAAACAGAAGATAGAAAAGTGAAGTAATTTGAATTGATATTGGCACCCATGCGTTCATTTTTGCTAATCTGCATAAAGATGTAGCACAAAATTAATTTTGACCAATATGACTAAAACTTACCTCTGACAGATGTGGATAGAGGCCGTTAATGCAACCCTCGCCTATGGCACCAAGCGCTAAAACTGCAGCTTCCCTGTCTTTCCATGCTTCATCACCTGTAGCGGACAACTTTGACTGCAAAGAAAAGCAAAGCACAAAATTATAATCTTGAGAAAATTATCTAAAATTGATAAATCAGGAATTTGTAAAACATCAATTGGAATAAAACGAAACAGAAGTATCTATCTATCCATGTTTATCATGCCACATCTGTTCTTGAGCAGCTTCCATCAATAACCATAACAGATTACGGCCTTTTTATGGCCTATTTCAGTCACGGTACAATTATTGCATCCATGGGCACACAGTAACTAACAGGATTATATCTAGCAAACTCCAATATGGATTTCAATAATAATAATAATCCAAATTATCGAGCAATCTTCAACCCAGGTCCCAAGCAGGATGAAAAGGAATATGTAGAAATAAGAAGGTAGAAGGAAAACCAAAGTGCAGAAACTACATAACATCCACAATCATGCAACTTAACCACCTGCACAATGGGCATCAAGGTGGGCAAGATCTCGTCCCCAAACACATTGGAGAGAAAATCTAAAGCAGCTGCACTGCATTTCCGTAAATTCCAAACATTTACAATGTCGTCATCCTGAAATCACAAACACCAAGGAGCTACATCAAAATATTGTAATAAAGACATGACAAGGATACTGATTTAAAAACATGGAGCAAAATGCAACACTGAGAATCAATTTTATTGAGCAGACAGTACAAGTACGAGATCATCCGTTCTAGTCCAACCCCACTCCAAGAATCAATGATGATATATTATTATACCTCATCTTCTACATCCTCAGACCCATGAAAACGTGATGAATGAAAATGAGGCTTCAGATCCTGCATAAAAAAATTGCAATGAGGAACATGCAGTAAATCAGTGGGCAATTTCGAAAGCAGGCAGCAGGTATTGCAATAGAACCTGATCTCGATCTGGAAGAGATCCATCCTCCTGCAAAATGACAAAGTGAATAAGAAACAAACAGCATTAATTTTCTAGAAATCATTGAAATAAGAAGGGTTCAGAAAATGTGTCAGGAAAAAACCTCAGCTTCCACAAGAGATTCATCATCGTCAGCATACGCCATGTTTGAGAGCAAAATCTACAGAAATTGCATACACATTAATAAATAAAGAATGGGCATATTAAGTGATAAGATAGAGCAACTCAATCATAGCATACTGGTATAAGACGTGGCAAGAATTCTCTCAAGTTTTCAGGAGGCAATTCAGCTTCACAATAAGCAGACCTGTCAAGCAAAAGTGAGATACTTAAGTACAAGAGAGAGCTCATAAATCAAGAGCTGAAAAAAATCGGCCGACTAAAATCAATAAAAAACATATTAGGGAAAACGTAAGTATGTCAAAAGTAGCAAATACCTGGGAAACGAACAGATGAACTAAGGTTCCTACATTTATTTGCAAGGAAGCTAAGAACAATTAACGGCACAGCTGAAGCTATTGAGTCGACAGGCCATATGCCAGTTATCTAGTAATGATAAGTTTGTCATACAGTCAACCTAAGGGAACTGTTTGGACAATTAACTTTAGAGTGCTCAAAGCTAATCAGTCTAGCCCTTAAGACATTTCCTGTATGGCTCAGTCATCTAATTTATTTTCATTTGAATAAAGGAGTACGGGATAAAGTTTCTTCGTTTCTATAAAGGAGTAATGAAAAATCCACAGCTCTATCCTGACAAGTTTACTAAAATATTGATCGGATATACTCCACAACAATATGACTATCAGCAATCAGCATACAGATATATTGAACATCATATTGGTTATTGCAGCATTACACAGTCCTCATCAAATGAAAAAACTTTGGAACTCTTAAGTCTCAACCTAGCATTAACAATTTGAACTACAAAATTTGTCGGAGTATATAGGTCCAGATGCTAAAACTATATTCTTACACATAGTGAAGACAAACACAGGACCAAACAAAAAGGAGAATAGAAGGCACAGAATTTTCAGCCATCTTCAAAGATACACATTGTCAGTGGTGACTAAAAAAGATATAGAGATATATAGTCATGAGAGTAACTATACCAAAATTCACAGGCTTCTAGAGCCACTTCATCATCCGTGTCCTTGTTGACTAGCAACATATATTCGATTACGTTCCTTAAATGTGGCTGCAGTATCAAATGGAAACGGTACCAGGAACAACAGCAGAAAAGCCCGGGACATTACAGATTAGTAGAAATAACAGAGGCAAAATCAACTAGGTAATAGCATCTGAAAAGAAGTGAGGACTAGTGACTTTTCAAACAAAACCAAAAGGCATTTGAAAATTGCAAGAGTGACAATGAATTACCCACCTCCAAGACAGCAGAACGAACTTCAATTAGCTGAACAAATGCGGCACATACCTGCTCAGCAGAAGGGCAAAGCATTACACACACAAAAAAAAAAAAGTGAGCCCCAATTAATCATTTTTATGAGTGATAATCACCTTATTCAAAGAGAACTTATGTATAATATAGTAAGAATTAAGAAAACATTAGAGGAGAAACAAGCATGAGGTACATGGAACTGGCATAGGAATGTATACATGATTGTTCGGTACATCCTTTGGCACAGATCCAAACAACATAGCTTTCGAACTTAGACCAATTCACAAAGTCAACTGAAAGAATTTCTTACCAGCTTCCGCACTTCTGGAGCTGGGTCATTGGCAAGAAGAAACAAACCTTGCAAATATTTATCCATAGACAAATGTAGAACCTGCAAATTTATCACAAAGAATTTCTGTCACATATGAAAAAGTGGTTCAATGAAAAACGACCCCAATTCCAACTCAGTTGCACTCACTCTAGGCATTAGCATAATGTACTGATTCACTGAGCTCAAGGAAAGCTTTCTTAGTGCAGTATGCGGCGACTGGAAAAGCTGTTTCATACAAATATCATAAGTCAAAGATTTTTCCTCTCTTCTGCAGGTGGGGAGGTAGGGAGAGAAGGAAGCAAAAACAAGGACATCATGAGAACCTGGAGGAATCTTGGAAGAAAAGCATTAATGGGTCGCTCAGGCAATCCAGAAATATCAGAATCAAGCAGTTGGGGGACATCTTCACAGATCTGCAATGAAGGACAAATTAGAGTGTTCAATTGTGAAAACCACATATTCGCTTCACATTTCTTTTCTCAACCAGAGTGAGTCTACAAAAAGGTTAAGGACCCAACATCAAAATGAGGTATAGAATTTTATGTAAGAATAATTAAAGCAAGCAAATATGGAATTCTAGAAACTATATATTCAGCTTCACATTTCCTTTTTCTTAATAAATGAGAAGAAGTTTTGATGAAAGAATAAAGTACCATAACAAGTGCACTTTTATGTTTGAAGGACTATACTTGATTGTTATTATGATCATTCCAAAAGTTGACAGGATTAGAAAACTCCCTTCATAAAATCTTGCATCAATCAGATTGCATCATAGAGGGCTACGAAGTACGTATAGTAACATTTAGCTTGTTCAGATAGTCCATAATAGTGAATGAAGAGGTTGTTTTATATTTATGGTAAGTCAATGGGAAAATCATAATAAAATAAGAATTGAGGTCCTGATATATGGGGATTTCATTTATAACCCAGAAAAGCAAGAAATGTGCACCTTAGACAATGCATCCATAGCACCTTCCATGTGATTGACATCATTACTATCTAAGCACTTCACTAGCGCATGTAGCAATTCAGACCATCCAGCAACTCCCCCTATCTGAACAAAAGTACTAATAATGGTCCCAGCTGTAGACCTGATATGCCTATCTGCTGCTCCCATACAAGGTAACAACTCTGACTTTATATATTGTTGGTTTGCAGGCGGCATGGTTTCGAATGCACTTCTGAGGTTGTTTTTCAAAAGCAACCCTGCTGCTTGCCTAACCTCCACTGAAATTCCCTGTTATATTTCATTCACACAGTTTATACAAAGTTCACTCCATATCTGCATATTATCAACCACACACCAATATGCCAGGGTTAAATAATTAGTTTTCAATCCCCTAATCGTAGTTTCCATCCAGACATTCAAACATATACACCATCCCAATATGCCAGTGTTCAAAGTTTAGACCACATTGCACACTAGGCATTTAAATTTCAATAAGAACTCACAACCGAGGAATGAAAGGTATTAATTTCATAACATCATTATTCATTACCCATATTTTCAGTTGAAATCTGCATATATCTTTAATGTAGTAACACGACTTGCTCAAAATAGTTGAGTATTAAGTCAAAACAATAAAACATTAGCTCTTTGCCCATTCTTAATTCGCGCACATAACTATCACCAAAATTCATATAAAACTCGGAGACGTCAATGAGTTAGATAACAACAGAACACACTCAACATTGTCCTAAAACCAAGGAACCTTCTAAAACCCTGACTGGCATAGACATCAAAGTTAGCTCTTTGTACGTGTGTTAAAATAATTCAGCCAAACTTGATCAATGCATTATATGAAATTGAGCTAAACAACTACAACCAAACTAAATCAAAATCCAAGCTTCAGTCACCACTAAAATTAAGTTAATATCCGAGGTTTAGAACCAAAAAAGACCTCCGCGCGCGCGAAAATAAAGGCGAGGTAATTGTTGAAATCCGGGAACTGAGAGTAGTGCTGGAGCCTCTGCCAAATCATCGACTTGTCACCGGAGGTGGGAGCCATCTGCTGCTCCAGCAGTCCACAGATCTCCCGAAGTCCTTCCTCCTGAGGCTTCCACGTCGCCGCTTCCCCAACGCCGCCGCTCGACGCCATCCTTTTCTTTATTAAACACAAAAATTAATCCGATAATTAAAAACTTTGAATAAGAAATAAATAAGTGATCGGTGGGAGGACAATTGTTGTTATATTCCGACGATAGTTCAGAAAGAGAAAGAACAGAAGCAGAGCCGATGACCAATTTGAAAGGCTCTGTTCCGATGGAGAAGAAGACTGAAAAAATATACTTTGAGAAATTTGGAATTTTTTTGTCTTTGAGAGTGTAGGATTTGCTGTGTGCTGGTGTACAGTAAATTAAGGAGAAACCAATCAGCGAATTTCTAGAGAATATTTTCTCTTTATATGTTATATCAAAAATATATATTTATTTTGATATTATTTTGCGTCTTTTTTTGTATTGTGGGCCTGGGAGCAAGTGGGCGGTGAATAGTGGGGAACAAAGAAACCAATCCTAGTTGGCTCTTTTTTCATAAATTTTCTTTTTCTTATTAGCTAAGAAAAACAATAGTTGTATATAAAAATATGGGGGGGAAAATGTATAAATTCGTTTAATTTTAATTTTTTCTGTTCAAATTTTACATTATATTTTCATGTGGTTTTAATTTGTTACTGATTAATAAGATCAAAAATTATATGTTACTATCAGGCTGATAATTTGTGGGTCTCAGTAATTTTTTATGTCACATAAGTTAAATAATATTGAAATGAGAATTATTTTTTACTGTATTGTGGTTTGTGGATCACATTAATGTTTTCATCTCCTTCTAGTCAAAATAGAAGATAAAAATACTATCTAATTTTTCGCAAACCTCGTTATTTTACAAGAGTACAAAAGATAATTATTTAATAAATTTGTGAAATGTCACATCAAACATTAATAATAGCCATATTCTTGTAGGAAAATAGTAGTATTCCTTATAGTGCAATTTATATGAATCGAAAAACCCGAATCGATAAAATTTGCAAAGTATGTAAAATAAAATTAGCTCGGTGTGTGTTCAACACACTATCCTTAAAAAGCAGTTCGTCCCTATTCGGACGTCTGTTTCCCCAGGATAAGACGAGAAAATCGGATTACCTATTCTCGCAATCGAAAAATTATGCCCGAAAATTATCACCAAAAATTACAAAAGCTTTAGGGGAGAGATGGAAATTTTGTGTTTGATTTGTTGTGTGTTTACAAATGGAAAATAACCCATATTTATAGGCAAAATTTTGCCATTTACTATTCATAAGGTCAAATTGACCTTTACTATTTAAAAAGTTAAATAAGTAATTTTATTCAACTTGGACTCAAGTTGTTCATCAACTTGTCCAACAATCCCCCACATGAAGAAAATTACTAAGATACAAAGATTTAGTGATAAATTCCAACAGTTGAATCCTGCATAGGATAGGTAGGTGTAACCCCTTTGAACCTTCCCTTGTGAAAGCATATTTACCTTACTAGCTGATCAGTAGACACGATGTCCTTGAACTGTTTTGCCTTTGGTGTAAACGATGATATACCTCACACAAGATTCTTCCTAACATACTTCAGTTCTCATGTTTATGTTCATTAATGGCCCTGAACATACGCCTGGTTCTGCAAGAGGTTCTAAGAATTGAGCCTCACACAATTCTCTTCGAAACGGCCCCACTTCTCTCTCACATAGGTGATTCTCATTTAAGATAGCCCGTACTACCCTGCTCGACTTACCGATGCACAAGAATCATTAAAAGCCAAATTGCTTATCCTCTTCTCCACGGGCATCACTGTTAAGGAATGGACAAGGGATAACTCCCTCACAGTGATCAAATAGTCTTTTTACAACTAGGTTGTCCCTTTGAACCTAGATCTTGGGATCTCTAGTCAACTAGGTTGGGTTTCCATTGTATCAACTCATTTTTCTAGAGGTTTAAGTGTCATTCCTCTTAATGATTTCACAACTAGCTCCCGATTCAACCCTTTGGTTAATGGATCCGCTAAATTATCCTTTGACTTCACGTAGTCAATAGAGATAACACCAGTTGAGAGTAGTTGTCTAATGGTATTGTGTCTACGACGTATGTGTCTAGACTTACCATTGTACATATTGCTCTGTGCCCTACCAATAGCAGTTCGATTTGTCACAATGTATACAAATTCCGGCACGGGTTTAGGCCATTTTGGAATATCTTCTAAGAAATTTGAAGCCATTCAAACTTCTTCACCACACTTGCAGAGCAATAAACTCGGACTCCATAGTAGACTAGCTATAATCGTCATGCTTTACAAGATTTTCATGATATTCTTTGCACCTCATAAAGTGAATACAAATCCACTTGTAGACTTAGAGTCTTTAATATCGATATTCAATTAGCATCGCTATATCTTTCAATAACAGCAGGATATCTTGTATAGTGCAGCCCAAAATCGCGAGTATATCTTAAATACAGTATTCTCACTATACCTTTCCAGTGGTCATGCCCTGGATTACTCGTGTATCTGCTCAATTTACTCACTACATAGGCAATGTCTGGTCTTGTACAACTCATTAAGTACATTAAACTTCATATGACTCGTGAGTATTCAACTTGAGACACAACCTCACCTCTATTCTTCGATAGATGTTTGCTTGTGTCTATCGGAGTTCTAGCTAATGACGTGTCATCCTTACTAAATTTTTCTAGAATCTTATCCACATAATGTGAGTGATCAAGTGTTAGTCCATTTGAAGTTCTAGAAATCTTTATTCCGAGGATCACGTCAGCTAAACCCATATCTTTCATGTCAAACCTCGAGTTCAACATATCTTTAGTGGATTTAATTATTTTATCATTACTTCCAATGATAAGCATGTCGTCTACATAAAGACATAAAATGACATAGTCATTTCCAGTCTCTTTAACATAGACACATTTATCACATTCATTTATTTTAAATCCACGTTCTTTCATGACATTATCGAATTTTTCATGCCATTGTTTGATTACTGTTTCAAGCCATATAATGACTTGACCAATTTACAAACCTTGTTCTCTTGCCCAGGTGCAGAGAATCCCTCAGGTTGTTCCATGTAAATCTCTTCTTCTAAATCTCCATTTAAAAAAGCAGTTTTAACGTCCATTTGATGTACTTCAAGATTTCGCAACGCAACAATTGCAAGTACCAATCTAATGGAGGTTATTCTTGTAACTGGAGAATACGTATCAAAGTAATCAAGGCCCTCTTTTTGTCTATAACCTTTAATTACAAGTATAGCCTTGTACTTATTGTTCCATTTACCTTCATTTTCTTCTTGAAAATCCATTCATAACCTAGTGGTTTACTTCCTTCAGGAAGATCCACTAGTTCCCATGTATGGTTTTGCAAGATGGAATAATTTCACTTTTTATGGCCTCTTTCCATAATGGTCCATCAGAAGAATTGATAGCTTCTTTATAGCTTTGAGGTTCACTTTCCAGCATGTAGGTTAGAAAATCTGGACCAAATGATTTTTCTATCCTAGCTCGTTTGTTGCGTCTAAGTTCTATCTATTCTTCTTTATTTCCTTGCTTTTGTTCTATTGAATCATGTATCCGTTTAGAAGAGCTTGTTTCTTATCTCGATCTGCACGGAAATACATTTTCAAAGAACGAGACATTTCTTGATTCAATTATTGTGTTCTTGTGTATATCTTCAACTTTAGATTCATGCACAAGAAACCGATAAGCAAAGATCTTATTATGTGCATATCCAATAAATATGCGATCAGCAGTTTTGGGACCTACCTTCACCTTCTTTGGTGTAGGTATAGCAACATTAGCAAGACACCCCCACACTCGTAAATATTTGTAGGATGGCATTCTTCCATGCCATAACTCGTAAGGGCTTTTGTCTAATTCTTACGGGGTACCTTATTTAAAAGGTAATTAGCTGTCAAGACAACTTCCCCCCATATGTTCGAAATGACTTAACTTAATAACATGGCATTCATCATTTCTTTAAGTGTACGGTTTTTCCGTTCGCAATGCCATTTCATTGTTGAGGTGAATAAGGTCTTTGTTGTTTCGTGTCTAATTCCGTGTTGGGCCTGAGAATTCAAAGCAAATGGTGATTCATATTCTCCTCCACGATCACTTCTTAGCACCTTAATTTTCTTGTTGAGTTGATTCTCAACTTCATTTTTATAGAGAATGAATTTTTCTATTGCTTCATCTTTACTTTTAAGAAGATACACATAACAATACTTTGTGTTATCATCAATAAAAGTAATGAAGTACTTGTTGCCACCACGTGTTTGTGTCGATTTTAAATCACATACATCAGTGTGAATTAAATCAAGTGGTTCATTATTTCTTTCAATATTTTTAAATGATGTCCTTGTTAACGTTGCCTCAACACAAGTTTCACACTTGTGCTTGGAATCAATATGGAATGTTGGTATATAATTCAAGTTAATTAATCTACATAAAGTATCATAATTAACATGTCCTAGTCTACCATGCCACAAATTGGAAGACTCAAGCAAGTAAACAGAAGCATTCTTCATTTTATTGTCTTTTGGTTTCACAACCATTACACCGAGCTTAAAAAGCCCATCGATTTACATACCCTTTTCCTACAAACATTCCATTTTTGAGTAAAGTTACAACATTAGACTCAAATACAACACGAAAATCATGCTTAATTAAAAGCAATCCGGACACCAAGTTTTTCTGGACATCTGGCACATATAACACATTCGTGAGAGTCAGCTCCTTTCAGGACGTCATTTTTAGAACCACATTCCCTTGACCTTTGATGTCAGAAGTGGCAGAATTTCCCATATATAGCTTATCGCCATTCTCAACAGCCTCAAAGGTACTGAACCTCTCCTTATTGGAGCACACATGCTTGGTAGCGCCAATATCAATCCACCACTGGTTAGAACCCACCAAATTCACCTCCGAAATCACAGCAACAAGATTCAAATCGGACACCTCCTTAGAAATGTCATCAATCATGTTAGCCTCCCGATTCTTCTTCGGTTTCTTGCAATCAGAAGCTTTGTGACTCTTGCCGCCACAATTGAAGCATTTTCCTTCGAATTTCTTCTTGGAAATGCCTCCTTTTGGTCCCCAATTATTGAACCCTTTACCAGTTTTCCCAGTTTTCTTTTTCCCTTTGGAGTTTTCGCCATGCTCCACAACATTGACTTTAGCAGCCACAAGAATGAACAATTTCCTTTCAGAACCTTTGTTATCTTCTTCAATTCGAAGCCTAACAATCAGGTCTTCAACGTTCATTTCCTTTCGTTTGTGCTTCAGATAGTTCTTGAAATCTTTCCAAGCTGGCGGCAATTTTTCAATTATTGCAACCACTTGGAAAGTTTCACTCAAAAACATTCCTTCAGCAAGAATATCATGTATAATTACCTGAAATTCCTGCACTTGACTTATTACAGACTTGGAATCAATCATTTTAAAGTCTAAGAATCGGCCAACAATAAATTTTTTAGCCCCTGCATCCTCAGACTTATACTTGTGGTCAAGAGATTCCCACAATTCTTTAGCAGTTCGCTTAGAGATATAAACATTATACAGCGGATCTGCTAATCCATTCATTACATAATTTCTACACAAGAAATTAGCATGATTCCAAGCATCAACTGCATGAGCAGCTTGATCATCCATTTTCATCCTCACTCGGCTTTGGAGGATCTTGATCAAGAACCTTGCTAGGTTCAACGTAGTCAAGTAAAACATCATTTTTTTTCGCCAACGTTTGAAATCCAAGCCTGAATTTTCTCGGTTTCTCAAAGATGATTCACCAAGACATTAACGATAGAGGTTAGCCACTACCCGAGGCACAGGGATAGCCATTGGATTAGGCACAACGGGGTTAGACCACCTTTGTTTGATTGGATGCCATTTCGAAACAAATAAAACAAGAAGTTTAGCACTTCTATCAATCAATCGGAGCAAAACGATAAGAACAAATCTATATATATATATAATAGCGAGAAGTCCGAAAATTATTTTTCTCGCTCTTTTTGCTTATTATATTAGGAAATATTTGTAAAAATTATAAATGGTAATTATTATAAATTATAAATGGTAATTATTATAAATTATTATATTAGGAATGTATTATAAGAAAATCAAGCTAATTATATAAATTAGGAAAATATTGAATAGTATCAATGCTATCTATATATAATATATATAAGTTTTAAAATTTATAAATGGTATTCACTATTATTGTTGATAAAGCAAAACGTCAGTTCTTCTGTTTTTCAAAAACTCTTCTTCAATTTTATTGTTTCGGCAAACTTTAGTTATAAAATTATATATTTACCTTATTACCTTATTTGTTTTAATTGAGAAGCATATCTATCACGCCACATTGATATTGTTTCTATATATAATTATATATATAATATATATATATATATATATATAATAGCAGAAGTCCAGGAACTTTTATTTTTCCAATCTTTTTGTTTATTATATTAGGAAACAATTGTAAAAATTATAAATGGTAATTATTATAAATTATTATATTAGGAATGTATTAAAAAAATCATTGTAATTATATAAAATAGAAAAATATTAAATAGTATCAATTATATCTATATATAATATATAGATTTTAAAATTATAAATAGTATTTCACCATAATTGATATTGTATATGTCGGTTCTTCTTAAACATAGAGAAACAAATCTTCATCAATTATATTGTTTATTTATTTCAACGGATAAAATATATTTAGCTTATTTAGTTTATTTGTTTCAATGGAGAAACATATCTTTCACGTCATATTGTTATTGTTTCTATATAATTTTATTTATTTCAATGGAGAAATATATCTTTCACGCAAATTATATTTAGCTTATTATTTATGCTAAATCATCTCATATTTATATCACATAAAATTACCTTGGAGAACCACTATCATAATTGTTGATCCTAAATTCGAAGCATAAACACCAAATATGGCTTCATCTTCGCGTTACTCTCTATTTTCGTTTCATCAAGTGTCCCGCTAACACCGACATTATTGAACTCGAATACTGCAATAAAGCAGATTTTTTATATGTGCTATATTGTAGATCTGTACGGACAATATTTGGTAAGTTTCTTTTTTGATTATTCTTGATAGTTTTATTGTATTTTTTTAAGTTGTTTTTCATATTTTTTTATATGATTTGTTTTTTTATTATTTCTTATACTCACATATTTTTTGTCAACATATTTTGTGTCAATAGATATTTTCTATTCATATATATATATATATATAAACTTATATCCCTACCAATATTTTTTTTGGTTATTAGTTTTATATTTTTGATTCGGCAAATATAGTTTTGGTTTGATTAGATAATATTCTTTTTGTTTATTAGTTTTATAATTTTGATTCGGCAATAAACCAACCATCAACTTATTGTAACGGCTTTTTATATTGTTCGATTAGAAATTCATTACAAATTGTAATTACATTAATTTTTTTGTGTCAGTGTCTTCCATGTAAATTCGGCAGTAGATTTAATGGTCTTACACCATTAAATTGTGACATGCATAATGTGACGGGACATACTTGGACGGTCAAAATGGTCAGCCACTTTGGCGCATTCTATTTTACAGATGGATGGAGCAAATTCGTCCATGATAACGGAATTGCGTGTGATGGAGTGTACTGTAAATGCTCTTTTTCTTTTTTGGGACAAAGATGATGTTGATTTGATTGGCAAGAAAGCATATGAGATCAAAGCAATTATTGTGAGTTTTGTTATTGGTTACCAAATTTTTATTATAATTTTTGACTTAATTGTTTTATAATATGTATCTTAAAATTAACTAATTTTTATCAATCAATCTTAAGCAGGACATTGATCCTCAATATGTAACAACTGAGATTAAGGATTTGGTAGACACGAAGGTCCTATTCAAAGTGCAAAGTAAAAAGAGATCCAATTAACAATTTTAAAAACATTTTTACAGTCATAAAGTTGACTATGGATTCAGAGTTCACGTTAAGATTTGAGTCAACTTTTAATGGCAGTCAGGTACGAACAGTTCATTAATTTGCGATGGTTCGTTCATTAATTTGCGATTGATTATAATGAGCAGGAAATTTATATTCAAATTGGTATATTTTTTTTTTTATTATTTTGTCACATGACTTGGAACTTAACTCTAGAGCCATTCATTCTGAATAAGTTGGTGATAAGGTATTAGTTTTATATTGTTGATTGGATTTTAATACATTTCTTTTTTTATTTGAAATTTTTATCGATAGCAAATCAATGACGTAGTAATGTAACAAGAATACAAGATCATCTTATTTATCCGAGGAGGAAGTTTCTTCTTCAGACAAATCCAAACTAAAGAATGTTGACTCTTTTCTGGATTTTGATGATGGCAATAATGTTAAAAGAAAGATTGAGCGGGAATTCAAATCCAGGCTCTTTGAAGAAAACCAAGGCGGTTATCAAGAAAGAAAATGATTAGAATGATATATGATTGATGTTTTTGAACCACTTCTAGACTTTATTTATATTTTAATATTTTTTATGTCACTTTTTTATGGAGTGTTATTAATGATTTTTTTGTTTCTTACATCATGCTCTAGAACAAATATCTGAATATTTGTTAAATTACTATTATCGATTACATTTGTTTTTGGATTATACTTTTACGGTATGTTCATTACAAATATAAATGATATTATAATTTTTGAATAAAAAGTCTTATAACGTTGGATAGTAAAAAGTCTTATATGTTTCTAATAAACAAGTCCTATTCAATGCCAAATTGACATCAAACAATATCAAAAGAGTTTACTCGAATGGTGAAGCCGAAAAAACCATAATACAAGTCAAACAATTAAATTACATCATATTTTGTTTTCTTCTCTTTTTGAAATTCAACTTCGAACAATATTATCTGCCAACATAAATATTGTAGGTATTAACTTTGTTGCTAAATATTTGCCTACAAAGATTTAACTACTCTTTAAAATAATTTTAATAAATGACCACTTAAAAAAAGGGGAAAAACGAAATTAAATAATCAAAAAAGGGGAAAACGAAATTAAATAAAGAAACAAAAAGAGAAAAACAAAACTAAATAAAGAAAAATCCCGCTCATTTTACTTCGTATATTCGGAAATACTTTATTGTAAAATTCTAACGATTGGTCTTACTTTGTTAATTTTTTTATATATATAAGAAAAATATTGTAAATTGTATTACTATTTATAATTTTACCAAAAGTTACCAAATAATAGGATTTTGTAATAATTAATTAATATTATAAATGATATTCCAACTTATTATTATACAAAAAGTTATCAAATGTTAGGATTTTGCAACAATTATTTAGGAAAAAAGATATGTTATCGATCTTGCATTCATTATTGTAAATCAGCGGCTCTAAAATTCAAAGCTTACCAAAAGATATGCTACTCATAATAATATATATGCTTCATTATCAAAATTCTTATTATTTTAGACAACTATATACGTTAGGATTTTAAAAAAATCATCATCATTATCAATATTTCTATGCATCATCATCATCATTAGGATTTTAAAAAAGAAACAAAAAAATCAAATACTATATATAGTTTTTAATAGAAGTGAACGTATATAGTTCTTAAAAACTATATATAGTCTTTGATTTTTATGTTTCAATTGATCTGATTTTTTTTTGTATTCCTAAATTATATATGTACATAAATTATGAAAATATTATAAATGGTATTAAACTAGGAAAATATCTTAAATGGTATTCTTATTATATATATATATATATATATATAAATTTGCACTCTGAAACAAAAAAAATTGCCACTCTTTTTAATTCGTATATTCGATAATATTTTAGATTAGGAAAATATTGTAAATGGTGTGTAAATTAGGGTCAATTTAAACTTTCCTTATTACCCAATAACAGTTAAGATATACGAATTATATTCGACGAAATATTTATAGGAATATTTTATGTATCTTTTACCATTGATTTTTATGGAGATATTGCACGTTGACTTTTTCTGTATTCAATTCAATTAATCAAGTTTTATAGTACTAATTGCTTTTTCTCTTAACTGCTCAAAGCATAATTATTTCTTTGATCTATACAACTTTGCAACAGTTTTACAATATCTTTTGATTGATAAGTGATTCACATTGTTGATCAAAATGACAAAACTCACGGGATATACAATTATTGGAAATAAACGACCGAGAACAAACATAGAGAACAATAGTATGATTTCCATTCTCTATTTCAGTAGTATCATGTTTATATTCATAAATTTTTAATTGTATTTATTGTTGTCTAATATAAGTTGTTTATCAAACCAACTTAAATTTTGTATAAGATAGTCTCTTTTCTTTGTCCCGTGAAATAATTACCGTAAAAAGTCACTGAGCAATTGTGATCGTTGGTCAGTTGACTAACCGAGAGCAAATTACAATTCAAAGTTGGCGCAAAGTAAACTTTTTTTCAATATGACTTTTAATCGGTTAACGTAATCTGCATAATGTCACTTAATAGTTTTATATTTTAATCGAGAGAAAATTTATATTTTTCAATATGACATTACGCATATTACATTTTTCATTATTATTTCATTTGATATGCACGAAATAGGACCTGGCGTGTTCATTACAATTTTTGCCAGGAGCTTCTAAATTTTGTTAATACTTTTCTCAATATATAATACTTCTCGAGCATGTCAATTAAAAAAAGTTAAGAATTGGGGTCTATCTTTTATTTGCAGACTTTTCTTATTGTTGGTTTCTTTATCATTGCTTTTTATAGCGGGGTTTAATAGAAATTGCTTAGTGGGTTTTCTTATAATAGATTAGATTCTAATTAAAACTATGCGCATATTTTGGAATATTTGGATTGAAGTCTTTTAGGAAGTTTTGCTAATAATTGTTAACTGTTTGGCACATATGTTGAAGTTTTGACATGCGCAAATTTCATCTTTCGAAATGAATTTTCAGAAAGTGATTCATTTTAAAATTTTGTTAAAAAATAAAATACTAGCAAACACAATATTTTCATGTCTAAACTTTCATATCTTGAACGGGACCTAATATTTCCGTGTATGAAATTTCATATAATTAATTAAATATTGATACCACAATAAGAACTAATAATAATTGAATGTATTTCATTTAGTTATTATTTTTGTCTTTTATATCATCGTAAAGTGTTGATACTTTGTATGTGTGCAAAAATTTGGATTATCGGGATCCACATCTGAGATCACGACACTAAAAAGTCCGAGAAAATTTGGAATCGAAAGCATCAGTAACCTATCCATTTTCAAGAACCCTTTCCGTGATATTTGAAATGGTAATTTTCCTAAAGCAGAACCTTTGAGTTATTTGTAATTGTTTAAATTTATTTTGAAGTTCATATTTTTTCATCTACATTTCTTACAATTGCAATATCCGTACCAAAGAATATGGTTCCAATTTTTTGTCGAGTTTAAATGAAAAAAATGCGTCCACATCTTATCCATGTACACAAGGAAGGACTGTAGTTGGAATCTAGTATACTACAGAAAACACCATCCAGAAAAAGGACAACTGCAGCATATAATGTTCATAATGACGTGTATAAATACCAACTCATTGTTAATAAATAGTTTCATTACAAATTATAATGTTAAAATACTAATACGCGTGCAATGCACGGGTGGAATTACTAGTTTATTAAAATTGTTCAAGTTTTTATTATAAGGCCTTTGCAATTTTCTTGCACTCCAAATTTGCACAGGTATTAATCTATTAGTCCAAAGATTAGTCAAATCAGTCCAAAATCAGTCCATACAGTCCAAAGATTAGTTCAATCAGTCCTAACAGTCCAAAGATTAATCTAATCAGTCCAAACAGTCCAAAATTAGTATGATCAGTCCAAAATTTAGTTCAAAATACAGTTCAATCAATCCAAATTGCAATTTCCCTCCCGAAATAGCAGCGGTATTAATAATATATTTGAACTAAACAACTAATCTAGAAGTTTAATTAACAAAACTGAAGTTTCAATATGTAATCCAAATATTTAAAACTAATTTGGAATGATCAAGAAGTGGGTTCAATTAGCATGTTTAATAAGAACCAATCTGCACAAGTTGGTACAATTTTATTTTTTTAATAAAAATTAACCTGTTAATCAACAAGTTTAGAGATAATATAAATTAATCTCAACAACAACAAAACTGGACAATATTGAAATCAAAAGTTTGATACCAACCGTACGTATTCAATTTGCAATTATCAATCAAAACATTTGTATTTTCGACCACAGTAACATAGTTTTGAAAAATTGCTAATAAAGATTGTTGTTGATTACAACAAAACCAAATTAAAAGAAATTCAACATCAGCCGAAAATTTCAGACAGTACCAGAAGTTTAACAAGAATCTGTTTTAAGCTTGTAGGAAAATAGTAGTATTTCTTCTAGTACAATTTATATGAATCGAAAAACCCGAATCGATAAAATTTGCAAAGTATGCAAAATAAAATTAGTTCGAATCGTGTGTTCATCACACTATCCTAAAAAGCATTCGCCCCCTATTCGGACGCCATTTCACAGGATAAGACGAGAAAACCGGATTACCTATTCCGGCGAACTGAAAAATTATGCCCGAAAATTATCACCAAAAATTACAAAAGCTTTAGGGGAGAGATGGAAATTTTGTGTTTGATTTGTTGTGTGTTTACAAATGGAAAATAACCCATATTTATAGGCAAAATTTTGTCCTTTACTATTCATAAGGTCAAATTGGCCTTTACTATTTAAAAAGTTAAATAAGTAATTTTATTCAACTTGGACTCAAGTTGTTCATCAACTTGTCCAACAATTCAGTTTCTTCTTTTCTTGCGCAGATGACTCCAGATAAAACATACAGTTACACTGCACGATCATGAAGAAGATAGTCTTGGTTGGAAAATATGATCAAAAAAAAAAAAGAAAAAAACATAATCTAAATTGTATTTGACATCTTTGTTACCTAAATTACATGTTACAACTTACAAGGTACAAAGAAACAAAAAACATGCAGAATAATCAAATCTAGATCCTCCGCAAAAGTCGCACGACGCGATTTTTGAAACGCGATTTTTGAATCTCACTGATCTTTTCGAGCTTTGGATTTGGCTGGCCTCGCTGGCTTAATGACTTTGCCTAGCAAGATTAAGACTACTGGAAGAATGGTACCAATGTAGTATACACTTCCATATGCAGCTAGTGTTTCATGCAAGCTTAATACCTGTGTACAGTATAGCGCCAACATTTAGTCAAATTCTATGGTCTAATTACAAAAAACTTCAGTTATCTTTCAAAATTATAAACACCCCATTAAAGTATTACAAACTATGTAATTTGTTAAAACGAAACAAATGTCAAGAGAGTATTTGTAATTTTCAAAGATAACTAACTGCTTTTTTATGTAATTAGATATTCTAAAGTAACATGCAATTGATTTGAGAAGAAAAGGACGAACCATGAAACCGACGCTGGAGTAGTTTAGAACAAGAAGTGTGTAAGCAAAGTTTAACAAAACGAACAGCTTCTTGATTATATCGGTTTGGCTAGCTTGCTGCCATCTGTAAAGAACTGCTCATAGACCAAAAGAAGTTAGAAGCAAGTCAATCAAGAAAACGATTAGCCGTCTCAATGAAGAAATATTAGCATAGTAGCAATTGTTACCTCTTGAACCAGCTATCATTGTCGCAGATTGAACAAAGAATATGATGTACCCAGGATATAATCCCTGTGAAATAAATTAAACAATTTTTAAATTAGTTATACGGCTAATCTTGGTTCAGCCGCCTATACACAACGCGTGAGCCCTATGCATATTCCTCATGTTATATCCAAATAGTATATATACACAAACTAATATTGTAGTCAAGAACTTATTCGCTGATTGACTTTCTGGGAGTAAAAAGGAAGCACAACAAGACATGGCACAAAAGCTTCTTGGAGAGAAGGATAGAGTTTATACTTACATGCCACACTGCACTCACAGTTTGGGTAGCCAGCAACTGGAAGAAGCCTGGTTTCTTACCATTCTGAATCAGCCTCTCGTAGACATCTAAATAAAATAGCAATAATTAGATAGGTATAGATTTATCTTTTAGATGATTAATCATCATTTACAGTTTTGGCATAGGCAACTCCTAAACAAATAGCAAAATTCCTAGTGAATGCAAAACTCCCAAAGAGTCCTACCCCACGACCTGCCAAGTGAAATTCAAAATTACATGTAAGCCACTCAGAAGGTGTGAAGAGTAGTGAATACTTCCAGTTGCATACGTGACAACAATTCTCTTGCATTTTCCGAAAATCTATAGAATTTTGAGGATCAGGGTAAGAAAACAACTGTCCCATGCCAGTATACAGGCCTGATCAACGTTGCACTTGAACTACTCTTAAGCTGTTTTGGAGATTAAAAAATTTGAGGGCTATCAGAGTTATCAGCTATAGCTTTTGGTGTTGCCCAGCAATTGATATCAAAATTATGGGTTCCATTAAGTAAGCAGCAACTTTTGCAGATGGGATAGCTGGATATGGTACATCCAACAAGTGTCCTCAGGGAGGCCTAAATGCATGTGCGTTTGAGGTTAAAAGATTTGCAGAGCACCTTTGCTAGCTTAGCTTTTAGCCCAGCACATGTACTAAAATGTCCGCATCGGGCCATCACTGGAGACAGCCACATTAAAGGTACCGATAAATGATCATTCATCAAGTGACGCGAGTTATGTTACTGACCTCACTTGGCAGATTATGTTTAGAATTAGATCTGCTCCGCCAGTATTAAATGATTCAAATCTAATTGATAGTGTATAAGCCATTTTTCTGGATTTGATCAAGGTTTTCATATCAGCAAAATTAGAAACTTAGACTAGAATTATGTGCATCAATTCACATAATCCCCTAGATGAATCACATGCATACACTAATGTACATGTACGAGTGTGAATCCAAGTGTAATTCTTCTAACGATCACACTAACTATTGATCATCTCTATAGATGCTGAAAACACTGGTATAGCCATTTTTGTTCATCCCTCATCTTCCTAGAAGATCTTTCTCCACTGGGAAGTTTTATTAGTAAACTCATGTATTTTGACATTGAGCACCAAGGAACGTGTGTCTTATATCAGTATGACTCCTAACGGGCCTTGCTTAAATTCTACAAGTAGCTAAATTCAACAATGACTGAACACAACCAAGATTCACCCTGATGTGCACAAATTTGGAGCAACATCCTGGACATTATGTTTCGCTATTTGTTTTATAATTCTAAAAATACAAACTCTGACAAGTTTCGCCTCTTTCTCATATTTTCTGCTACTTCTTTAGTTTTTTACTAATCCATCTTATACCCACATACTTTTTGCAACATATCATGCTGTGCACCAACAGACACTCTTACAAAAGAGGCCTATTCCACAAAACATAATGATGAACGGTTTTCCTCCAGATATCTGAGTACTTGGTCAATGTTACTGACATCACACAGGACTATATATAATCACTAAACTAGTCAATGGCCTTTCTCTCAGATGAGAAAATGAATTCGTCGATGGATTTCACTATTTTGAGCTGTGAGACTCAAATGATTACCAGAAGAAGTACAAATGATTGTTCTCTCAAAGTATGAACTGAGTCAGATGAAAGGAAGATCCAGGTTTCACAGAATTCACTAGAGGAGATATTTATCAACCTTGGTGATTACTTTTTTTTTTGTTTCTTAAGTATTTGTATCCTCAAAGTACTCTTGGTCATGATCGCAGTACTCAAATTAAAAAAATGTGAATATGTTTTGTTCTGAGAGTAGGACAGGCACAGACTGGACACACTTACAAAGAGCTAATTTAGCAGTAAAAACAAACATTTTTATTTTTAGTTTACCTTAAAAAAACTGAATAAGCACAATTCATTAGCCACATCATCCACGATCAAATGTAGGCTGTAAGCAATGCTTTTCCTTGGACTTGAGTCCTTTTCAATGTTATGGTACATCATAGTTCCTCTATTGACTTATAAAATTGTTCATGTAATGCATTTTTTATAAAAATGGTTTTTACTTGTAGTTGCAGAAAACAAGATGAAAATGGTTCTCCATTAAAGAGTGAAAAAAAAAAAAACCAATGAACATTGCATATAAAAGATTATTTTTCTAAAATCCAGTTGAGTGAGGATACCTTTACTTCTCATCATTTGCTAGCTTTGCATATGAAACTCAATCAGTTATCTCAAATGCACTCAATAGTCATCAATAGGCTTATAAGTTGCTCACCCTGTGGGCCAGAACAGAATGCATATCTAAAGGAAAGTTAACTTACAGTGTCTAAGCCAGGTGCTGACTTGAATATTCCATACAAGTGGTAACTGCACAGAACTCGTCGCCAACTCAACACCTAATATGTCGACATTTTTCGCACGGTCCCATCGCGGTTTCGGTGGATTAGAATCTGTCCAGCCACTGAATCCCAGGCCAGAAATAATAATCGAAGCTTCTGAGATAGACCAGATGAAATAATATTTCCAGCGAGCAGTGAAGCCTGACATATACTGGTAGCTTAATCGTTTCCAGAAGCCGTATTCTTGGTATACTGGTTCTGTGAATCGGGAAAGTGGGAAATGTGGGACAAGATACAGATACAAGCCCATACAGATAGCAGCTTGCAAAAGTGCCCTGAAAGTTGCCCAATAAGGAGAAGGGGACAATCCCTGCTTTGTGGGTTGCCAGATCTGTTGCAGGTAATATTGGAGCAAATTAATAGCAATATAGCAATGAATGATACATGCAGAAGCATTAAATATGAACATAAATGCAATACCCCTTTCCTCTCAGTCCATTCTAGATAATCTTTCATTTCATACACTGGACCGGCAAAATGACTTCCACAACAGAGACAGTAACCAAAGTACTCAAGTAATGATGGCAGCTTGAGTAACCGGTTTTTCTTTTGAGCCTCACGTAAACCTTCCTCTTTTAGCAATCCATCATTGTAATTAATAGCACATGATATAATTTTTAGTGTTATCACCATTAGAGCTCCTGTAAATTCGAAAACACCAAGAACGTAAACAAAGTCTCAACAAAAACTATGAAATCTTTTTCATAGGCACACTAATTTGTTTCCTTGAAGTGTTCCTTCAGTAGTAACAAGCTGATATGTCTGGATATCTTTCATTTTACAAGAACAAGGTTAAATAGTCTATTTGATTTCCGACATGTAGAGCAGTTATGCAATTTCACTTTAGAAATCCATTTATTGGATTAACTGCATGGGTTTCAGATAACCAAAATAAAAGGTTAAAAAAACACGCATTGACAACTTGATCAGTTCCAGGCAACAATTTTCGAGAACATAATACATGAGAGAATTATTCCAATTATTTATAACTCATGGGACAAAGTTAATCCGGTAATTCTGTAATAAAGAAGCTTTTCTCCCTGTATTCCTTTTTTCTTCTAATCTTTTTTTCCTTTCCTTTTTGAGTACAGTTAACATTCTGAAGAAGGTGTATTCAGTGTCTCCAGTAACTACAAGATGTAAACCATTCATGTAAGGAAGCAGAATTCTATGCTATGGCATGAAAGTGTTTGCAAGTACACAAAGCAATAAAAAAATTTAAGAATGATAACCTGATTAATCATCTGAACTTAAAGGAACTGTACAAGAAAAATCAAGTAGGAATGTGGTTTGTGCCACAATTGCTCAAAATAAACATATAAGAGAGATTGAGAAAATAAACAGAAGCACGTACACCCATTATTATGTATGTGTTCAACTTTTCAGATAGTGCATATTAGTCCAAATGCATGCTATAGTTGCTTAAATTAGATGCAGTTAACATATGTACATTAGCACATACAGGCCTACAACATGTCTCTATCTATGCATTTGGAACTATGCGCTTCACAGAATTTGTCTGTTTGTGGCTTACACAGATCCAAAACAACAGATAAGTGCCATGAAGAATAACGATGGAACTCTAGTACCATGAAGTAAGTTACCACTAATAGTAAATGAAATGGTGCTAACCTGTAGCATCTATACCTCCTTCCTTCCATGCATCACCACTCATGTAGTATACATGGCTACACATGTACACCAATAGTAAAAAGTTAAGAGTACTTTCCATCATAATTATATAATTTCCACATAAAAAATCAGTAAGGCATATACTTTTTATTGAAACACAAAGATTTTGGGCAATACCATCTAGTAAACAACTAATCCAAGTCCACTTTTTGAAAACGAGAAGTGAATGATACTTAAGAGTACATTTGAGCAATACATAGTTCAATTCTCTGTAGAAAAAAGCTTAAATAAACTTATTTCCACAATAGGAACTGTTTATTCCACTCATTATCTATATTTACCAAAAACCCACCACAAAATGGTAGAATCTCATAAAACAGGTTAGGGTACCTTTCCTCTGTAATTGAAGCTAAAGAACAAAATCTCAAAGTCACTCTAAATTCACCAAGCAAAGTAGGGCTACAAGGCAAGCCGTCAAAATTTTGCAGATTTTTTAATTTTGAATTTACATGATTGCATGCTTCATAGTGTTCCTAAACATCCTAAACTATGTAACTCAGGTGTACTCAAGATAGATCCAAGTTCACTTTTGGAGTACCCATCTTGCAGTTAGCTTCTTGCACTTCACTCCTTCAGCCGGTTCTTTTTTTGTTTCCTTATTAATAACTATGCCTAGAAAATGCATAGAAACTAACTCATAAAATTTTATGATTTTTAATAAAACCTGCTACTATGTCACAGTTTACGGCATTTCAAAGGTGAATAAACATATTGCTCCCATCAATGGACATCCTACCACCATTGAAATTTACAGTTTTGAGCCATTCATGGGCAATCAAAGCAATATTCGATAATAATATGTTTATTTGCACCTCTCAGAATCCATAAGTCTGGGAAAAGGAATGAAATCATAAGATTCAGCAAAGATACACTTGTACCAAGAAAAGTTCAGGGAAATGTAAAAAACCACATGCATTGGAATCATCGAGTACAAAATTTTATTTCACTATTTCCTGTAATCGGTTCATTGTCTCTGAGCTTTTAGATTTGAAAATAAGGAAAGTGAATCTCAGTCACCTTTAAAAAAAATAGTGCAATCAAGCCACCGATTTCTTTTTTTTTCCCCCATTTTTAGCAAAAACAACCATACCTCACACATAATTTCAACAACAAAAACAAAAGAATCTCCTTCCAAAAAAAAAAAACTCAAACACACAGCATCCGTAGAAAAACACAACTCAGATAACTTGAGTCCACAGAAATACAATGCCCGAAGCCAAGGCAACAAAAGATCAATAACTTCGAAATAAAGTAACAAATCAAAAAAAAAAATCAAACGCACCATCCAATAAGGTATCCGAACGCGAGGAAGAAAGTAATGATCCCACAGTACTTCCGGCAAAGCACCATCGAGGCGTATCCTGAAATCATCGGCACAACGAAGTGCAAATTCGACGAGAATCCAAACGAAAGGTACGACAGAAAAGCGCCGGTAGCTGCGGCGTAGAGGTGGCGGGCCGTCGGCCCCCCGGGAACAAAGCGATGGAAGAAGCTGACAGGGATGGTGGCGGCGAAACAGAGCAGGAATCGGAGCACCGGCACCGATACTCCAATCGCCGACGCCATGGAATCCATCTCCGGTAGCTCCATAACGGGTTCGGGTCGGTTTGGAAAATGTGCGGGTCAATCTGGAGTGAGAGTTAGGAGTCTGTGGTTGAACAACTGCTATGCTATTAGTAGTAGTTGATGGCTCGTAAAATAAGGTGTATTTATTGTAAAAGACAATGGAAATTTTTTGAAATTACAATTCAAAGTGGGAGATAGGAGTTAGGGGATGGGACAGAAATTTTGGGGGAGAGATTGGAAGAAGGATGTGGTATATGTTATTTTGTTTTACATCGGAAATTGTAGTAGTTGAGTTTAAAGTATTATAAAGGGAAAAATGCAAAATTGGTCCTATAACTATAAGCAGTTTGCAATTTTGGTCCTATAACTATTGAATTTGCAAAATTGGTCCTGTAAGTTTGAAAGTTTTTGCAAAATTGGTCCTATATATTTTATACCGAAGCAATTTTGGTTCTGTAATTTTCAAGTTGTTGCAAAATTGGTCCCCTGGGGTTATTTCATATTTTCAAAATACCAAGAATACCCTTAATGCACATAATTGGCTTATTTGACTAAGTGTTTTGCCTAATATGGTATCGAGCCCAAGTTTATTAAGAACTTTAAGTTATATTTATTATTTTATATAATAATAATTGGTGAGGAAAATTTTCTGATAAACAAAATGGATAAGTGTCAAGATGTATACCTACAAGGAGATATCGTCAAATTTTGACGATGTATGCACAAAACACCAGGACATGATAACATATTGGGATAATCAATATGTTGAAAAAGAACTCGCGATTTAAGATTTAGAGAAACAAGCAAAGATGTTGTCTTCAAAGTATCACTTCCGCTCTGCGACTACCCGCCCGCCCGCTAGAATTTTTAGTTTTAAAATATATGTTTTAATATATATGTTGCATATGTAATATATATTATAATATAAATTTTAGGTATTTTTATATTATATTTAATATTTATAAATCGATAATAATGAATTTTGTAAATAATATTTTATAAATATATTTTTTTCATTTTTAGTTTAATTTAATTTAAAATGGGCGAGCGGGTAGACTCGCCACGTCCCGAGACTGTGGCGGTCGACCCACCCCGCTCGTTCAGGCATGGGGCGGAGTGCGGGTCTAAGTCAACCCGCCCCATTGCCATCCCTATGAAATTGCTAACTTTAGAAAGATAAAGGACCAAAAATGCTTTATTTAGCCACAAGGGCAAAATTTCCGGGACAAAAGCGCAACTTTTAAAGATAAAGGACTAAAATTGCAACTACCCCAAGGTTACAGGACTAAAATTGCAATTTACCCGTATTATAAATGATAAAAACTCATATGAGACGGTCTTACGAATTTAATTTCATGAGACAGATTATTAAATGACATATGTTAGCTAAACTGTAACGATAGAGGCTATCCCAAATGGACCTTTTTCCTTAATCTTTTCATTTGAGTTTTTCTTCCGCGTCGTCATTCATATACTTCCCACACTGGTGGTACTCACACTTTTAGAACTTAGGACTTTAGCCTGAAGGTACTGGGTTCGAGTCAGTGATGGAAAGTTCATGAGTGGCGATGCGGAAGGAAAGCCCAAAGGGAAAAGTTAAGGAAAAAACCCGTTTAGCCTCGATTATTACATAAACCATTAAAATTTGGATTTGATTTGTCTTGGTTTGTAAAATTGGTTAGCTAGACCCCTTTATGAATTTAAACCACGAGACGGTCTTTCATGATACTTACTCATTATAAAATTACTCATTATAAATTTATCTTATTTGGGAATTGGGATGGGTTTAAAATGGATTTTGGGGTGGGTTTGGACTTTTTAGTAATTTTTCAAATTAAATTTCAATTTACTAAAATATTAAAATATTGTATAAGTGTAAAAAATTGTGCATTATATATATTGGTATATAAATCATAAATATAAACATTTTTATTTATTAACAATAATAAAATAAAATAATTATATATAAAAGTGATACGTATTGGTTAAGATTTTTTATCCCACTTTTCTTATTTCACTCATATTTTATATATTAGATGGAAAACATGTGTTAACAATTTAAATTTGTAAACAATTTTTAGGTGATGTTTCTTGAAAGATGCGCATTGAGGCGACATTTACGAGGTTGTAGTTATTTACTTTTGTGATATAAAAAAAAAACCTACTATTATGTTGCTACTCTTTGCTTGGAATATGCTCTAGTAGCATGGGATAAGTATAATTCGTTTCATATGGATTGTGACAACATTATGATTAATAAGACATCTTTGTAAACTTATTAAATGTTTTTTTAGTTAATTTGTAAAATTAGAAATATTATCAAAATTGTATTAACCATTTCAAAAGCGCCATGCCATTATGATAACGCGAAGAATGAGACTTAAGAGATTCAATCGCATAAGTCATGTTGCAAATGGTGGCTTTGGCACTTGTAGTACTAACGGCACAATCTCTACTGACAATGTGATTGTCGCTTGTCCCTTAGGAAAGAGAATTCTCATTCCCCGATCAAAAAATTGCTACTGAGTCCGTGAACAAATAGAGTCACATCTTTCTCCGAGCTTCCTAATGGATCGATGCCTTCTATATAGTTTGAAGCTGCCCGATTTTGGGGAAATCCAATAACATAAGTTGAGTTTCTCAGTATGCCGTATGGGAGTTGTATTGCTTTATGATCATGTGGATGTTGCTCTTAGAGAATACGCGAAAGGAAAAACAATATGAGGAAAATTGTTAACCCTTAAATCATATATTGGGTGTTTATTTGAGAATATTTTGATAAACTATTGGTTAGACAATAGAATTTGTCGGTATAATACAAAATTCGTTTGGGAACATATATTTATACAATTACTTAATTATTCTATAGAAAATAATATATCTTTATGAAAATATTCTCAATAATTTATTCATTAAAAGTATATTATACAATAAAATCATTTATTTAGATTAGAAGAAAAAATTATTTAATATACCATAATTATATTAAAATAGAAAAAAACAAATGAGAATAATGGCTTGATTAACAAAAAAGTTAGGGAGCTTGTGTCATATTTTTTAATAAATGATATATATACAAGATTTTAATGTCCTATGAAAATGTCATGTTTATTCAACCTATTTTAAAAAGTTCAGAGAATTATGTTACTATAATTGAAAGGGAGATTAGTCCTAGTTGGATCCAAGTAATGACCCAATGGCCACCCACAAACCACTTAACTCTAGCTTTCGACCCAATCCTTTATAGAGGTGTCAAACGGGACGGGACAGGCCACCGGGCTAAGAGGGGGTTGGGTCGGGCCAATTATTAGTTAGTCGCTAATTTTAAAACTCAATTTGGCCCAACCCTTGGAAAATACACTAAAAAAATAAGGACGATCAAGCCGAACGGGTTTTTGAGCCTAATGGACCGGGCATTGAGGCCCAATTTTTTACGGGCCTAAAATATTATAACCTGACCCAATAAAAATACCATGTGGTCATGAATTTGGTCCCCGAGTACAGTTAATTGACAACTCTAATCCTTCATCATTTGCTTAGTCAAAACTCAAGGCCATTCTTGTTACAATGCTACTTTTTGGAGAGTCCCTTCTCCTCGGACGGACAAGATGTATTGGCAAGTTGGTTGGAATAAAAGAAAGAGGAACATTTGGTCACCCACTTATGATTTATGATTTATGGTACGAGTGGTTGTGTCAAATTGTGTTAGATTGACTTAATGAGTTGCAATGTTAGGTTGGTTTGATAAATGATTTATTATATATCTCTACTCACTTGTTTATTGTCACTTAGTCACACAACTCCTTTCTTTATATGAAGGAAATAACTTGAGAGTTTTATTTTGTCTTTTTAGTATAATTACATTACAAAGTCTGGGATAGGGATGAGACATGTGGGATTTTAATGATGAATCGAAAGACTTCTAATTTACAAATGCCAAACCAATGAATTACAATCGATCAAAGAATGGACTATATAATTCATTCATATTTGAATGAACTATATAATTCCATATTTGGAAACAATAACATTTCTCATTGGAGGGAATATAACAAGACTTAATTGTATGATATTTTTCTCTTGACAAACAAAAATATGACGCGTGTACTTTTTTCCTCCTAATGGACTCTCATTAATATCTCATGAAATTTCTTTTTATAATTACATCACCAAAATATTGATAAACTTGGAATTGACATGTTTAAGTGAAATATGAGGGAATATAACAAGACTTAATTGTATGATATTTTTCTCTTGACAAACAAAAATATGACGCGTGTACTTTTTTCCTCCTAATGGACTCTCATTAATATCTCATGAAATTTATTTTTATAATTACATCACCAAAATATTGATAAACTTGGAATTGACATGTTTAAGTGAAATATGTCATATTTAAGTGAAATATGTCATATTTAATTACTCCGCGTGGACAATGTGCAGTTGTGATTCACTTGTGTGATCAAGTGAAAAATGTCATATTTAATTACATGTAAAATTAATTAACTGAAACAAAATTATGAAAACAAAAGATTAAAGCAAAACAAATTCCTCCATTGTAATTCCAAATATGTCTTGTCTAGTTTCGTTCTATCGTGTCCATTACCAATATAATTAATTACATCTAAAAAAAAAAAAAAAAACTACAGAAGCCATAGTTTGATACTTTTTTGAGAAGTCGCTTATAATCAAGAAGTTCATTTTCTAACTAAACTTTTACGAAAGTGCTCTCAAACATGCATCATATCAATTAAGAGTGTTTACGTTATGGTTCGATAAATCAATTAAATTAAAGTAAAAAGAATTTGATATGTTGCGAAATAGAATCAAATAGTTTGATTCGGATTCAATTCAGATTTAAATAACCATATGAAGTACCAAATTATTATTTATATATTTTATATTATTGTGTGCCTGTTTACGTACTAAAATTATAAAGTAATAAATTAAAAACATATTATGATTTTAATATTAGTGTTTTGATTATTTTCTAAAAGTCAGTTTACTGAATTGTTGAATCGAAGTATTGAAAAAGTTAGGTAAAATCGAATCGTATTTCGTATTCCATATTTTTTACTTTGGCATAACAAATTTTTGATTCGATTCAGAACAATTACTGAATGAACACCCATAAATTTGAATCACAAAAAAAATTAATTTTTATATGGTTGGATAACATTCAAATTGACTACCATATCCACACAATTGCACTACTAGAATCTAGATCGAAAGTGCATTTTTTGGAACTTGCTTAGTATAGTTTGTCTAACTAAATGGTTCGTGGGTTATTATGTCAAGCCCGATGATTTACCTAACGCAAAGGATACTGGTTGCAACTTGTAAGTTTCCCATCATATAAATCTTCGAGCAGAATTCGATGGGCAATGAGGTAGATAGTAGAGATGGATATTGAAGTTTTAATACTTTAGATGTATTTTTCTAGGGGTGGCGCTATTGACACCCCTTTTTCTCTAAAACACATTCACTTTCTAAATACACTACTCCACACTTTTAAAATATGACACAATTACTAAATACACTCCCCATAATTTTCAATTTTACTCTTGCATAAAAATCCGTAGGTGGCCCGATGGGTTTTCTGCCATCATGTCACGATGACACGATGGATGATAGTATTTTTGCCATCATGACATATGGCACGATGACATTTTCACCATCATGCCACATTGCATGATGACACAATAGATTTTTTGTCATAATGCGTGATCTTTGCTAAATTTCATTTAGAGAATCTATACTTCTTTATTTATTATTTTCAACCTGAAAATTTGAAAAATAAATATTTTATGCTATAAAACTAAGAATATACATTCATTATTTGGGGATATGGATACTTTATTGTCCGTATCTTCAACAATTTAGGAGTAGAAAAAATCTTGGGTTTATACAAAAAGAAATTATTTTTTTTCAAGAAGAAGAAGAACGTGGGTGAATGATGTGAGGGTGAATGATGTGAGTGTATTTAAATTTTTTTAAGTAATAGTAATATAGTCTTTTAAGTGAATGATATTTTTATAATTATATAAGAGTAGTGTATTTATCAATTTTGGGAGTGTAAATAACGCTACATTTTTTTTCTAAAATACGCCCCCAAGGGGCAATTTCTCAAACTTCCAGGAAAAAAAAAAAAAAAAAGGTCCCCCCCACAACCCCTCCTCGACCGCCGCAGCCCTCCGCTCAGTGGAGTGCTCAAAATCCCCCCTTTACGGCGGAGCCATTGCTCTCTCTCTACTGCCCGACTCTTGCACGCCACCCAACTGCACCACCACCACACCCACCGCTAATCTGTCAAAACATTAAGCGCAGGTACACACCTTCTGATATCTCAAGTTATCTCATATTCTAAGTTATATTCGAGTGGTTGATGTATTAGTAATTAGAAAAAGAAAACCCTTTTCGCCCTAATTGTAAATAAAAACCCTACATGTCCTTTCTATTTTCAGTATCTTCGTCTTCCGGGTATGAGTATCATCTAATTCGAGAGCTACAATCTTGTGTAAACAGTTCTTTTTTTAGTTTTCCCAAGAATTGAGATGAAGAAATCCGAGCCCGCAATCGCAACTTCAAGTAAAATTAGATTCGAGGACAGTGATGAGCATGTATCTTCATCTGAAGATGTAAGGAATTTTGCCCATACTTGTTTTACGTTTTTTCGTTCAATTTCTATCGTGTTATTTTTGTTATTTGATTATTTAGTGTATCTACATTACTGTTAACAAAAGTATAGCATGGAAGTAGTTTCTTTTGTTTTGATTATTTATGTTTAATACCTGCGTTATTTGCTCATATAATACATGTACAAAATAATCAGCTAGCTTAAACAGTTATAATTTGAATAGGAGGGTGAAATAGAGCGGGAGCTTGCTGAGGTGACATTTGAGGAGCTGCAGAAGGCGAGGTCTGATGGGTCGGAAATGGTTTACAGGAAGCCCAATGCGGATAAAAAAGGCAGTCGAGCAAATAAGAATAGGTTTTCTATTGTGTCACATTTTTCTTACCGTGTTTTTGGGTTTTGTGGTTTTTTGTTTTTAACTTATTCATTTCGAGATTTCTTTAGGCCAATGGAGATGAGTAGCAAGAAGCCCGTCAGCAGATTTAGAGAAGTTATCCAAGTTCCTAAAAAGGTGGGTTTTATCCTTTGTTTGATTTGTAAATAAATGTTTGAATCTTCACATCCTTTTCCATTTTATTCTATGTTGCAAAGTATAGTCTTCAAAAGTTTATTTGCATAAATAATAAATTTTGTAAATTTGGGTTCTGGTTATGTTATTTTGTTGAAGACTTAAAAGATACTTGCTTGTACTTCTTTAGCCTGAAGGAATGGTCTTGCATCATTTGTACTCACAATCATGCGTTGTCCTAACGCCAACAAATTTTATAATCTCTGTGATGAGTTTGTTTGAATTAAACTGAGTAGCACCCTCATGCTATTCTACGTGAAGAGAACTGGGGCAGTTTTTTGATTTGATTGGGCAATCTGCTATAGTGGTATGTATATGTTTCTTGGATTGAGCTAGGGGTGCTGGATAATTGTCTTAGTTAATTTGTGGTCACTTGCATGTTTATGAGTTTCTCCTGCACATTGGAGGTCATGTTTTGATTCCTCATAATCATCCAAAGACATCGAATTATAACTTAATTCTTTTTTACTGAAGTTTTCACTTGCAAAAATGTTGTCTGCATATAAATTGGGCTGTAATCTCTTACTTGGGGTCACATTGCAGCTTGATAAGAATTACTTTTGCTGGAGGGGTAGCATATAACTTGATTCAGTTTAACTGAAGTGTTCGATTAAAATAATTCATTGTCTACATACAAATTGGCATTTACTCTCTTACTTGGGGTCACATAGCTGGATAAGAGTTACTTTCACTCGAACAAGTGATGGTCATATGGTGGTTTTGGCTTTTTCTGCTTGCTTATTGTACTTTATCTTGTAAAAACCAATCCACTCTGGTGCCCACCATCCTGTTTATGTGTGATTAAATTGCTCATTACCTTATCTTCAGGTCGTACGGGATCCTCGTTTTGAATCATTGTGTGGCACACTCGATGTGGACGGGTAAACTTCCTTTCTCAGCTAGCCCTCTTCTTTGCTTACCTTTGGGTGTTTGTATTGGTGAATGAGGATCATGATTCGTACATGCTTCACATCTAATATGCATGCTTTATGAACTATTATGACGGTGAGATGCAGACACTTGCAATTTTGCAGGGCTCATATTGTCAACTGTGATGTTTACATTGCTTCATTAGAGAATACCATCTCATGATATGTGCAGTTCTTTTCACATGATACAGTTTCTTGTAGTTGATTTAACATAATACTTTGGAACTGTAGGTTCAAGAAGAGATATAACTTTCTTTATGAGAACACACTTCCTGCTGAAAAAGAGGTACAATTCAATATTCAGATGCTTTGTTAACATAGGTGCTTTTATGCGATCTTCTGCTTACGTTTAATTGCGGTTTTGGGATCTGTAGGATCTGAAGAAACAGATGAGGAAAGCAAATGATCCAGAAGCCATTAATGAACTGAAGGATCGCATATCTCGTATTGTAAGAACTTATTCAAGTTTATGCTTTATAAGTTCATTTACAATAATTTATATATGTCACCTGCAAGTTGTTGCTGATGTTCAAAGTCTCTTAAATATTTTACACGTACTAGGATAAAGAATTGAAGTCTGCAGTGACAAAACGTACTGAGAAGGATATTTTGGCTGAGCACAAGAAGAAAGAGAGAGAAGCTGCAAAGAAAGGGAAACAACCTTATTATCTGAAAAAATGTAATGTCTCTCTCTCTCACACACACACACACACACACACACACACACACGCGCGCAGATTATTTTGGTTTTATGAAGAAGTTGGAAGACAAAATCATATATATGCTTTCATTTTGTTGGCAATGTACAAATGTGTGAGCTTGACCCACTTTGCCCTATCAGATTTAATTTTTGCTCGTCAGTGTATGATGGTAAGGCAACAAAGTAAATCATTATGAGTCGTTTGACCAGAGTAGTCAGATCACAGATGAAAAAGGAAAATGTAGGATTAAGAATTGAAAAAAAAAAAAAGAAGAGAAAAACGAGGATTTCTTGCCTCACGTTTCCATCATTTTCCTTTCCCTGTTGGATTGAGAAACACATGCAAATCAATACCTTGCTAGTTTTTTTTAGGATTTTCCTAGAATGCCTCTCTGGTAGGATGCTGTTTTTCTGAATCAGATTATCAAACAAATAATGTTTGAATTTGAATTTGTCTGATATGCAAACCAAAAGCATATCAAATAAAACAGGGAAGGGGAGAGAAAAGAAACTCATGTGTTTGACATAGTTGACAAATAATGTTTTGAGTTATAAACATGATGTCTTTGCTTGCAGCTGAACTTCGGAAGCAAAAGCTTGTCGAGAAATACAAGGAACTCAAGGTACTAGTAATTATCATAATGCGTTACTTGTTACTTCTGTTGGGTGCTATTATTTAATGATGGTTACTTTTTATGATTAATCAGGAGTCTGGCAAACTTGAGGCTTTTATCGAGAAAAAGAGGAGGAAGAATGCTGCCAAGGACCACAGATACATACCGTATCGACGACCTACAGACAATGGAAGCCAGTAGTAAAACTGGTTTTTTGTGTTTTTGTCTGCTCTCCTTTTTGCAGCGACAACTATACAGACAGTCGAAATCAGAATTCTTGTTCCAGTTCTATTCTGGTGTAGTTGATTGTTACATTGAACTATGAATCCGCCGGAGCTTGTAGTTGCTAATGGCATCAGAAACTGAGTAAAATACCACATGTTATGATTTTAAGTGTGGTAGATACTCAATATTTTTAGTGTTTTTATTTCTAAGATCTCCATATTTTAATCTTAAATTGATCCTTTAACTTAGAGGGTGTTTGTCTAAAATAAGATGTTTTTAGAGATTATAAGATGTTAAAATAAGTTGTTGAAGTGTTTGGATAAAATAAGATGTTGTAGCTTTTAAGATGATAGTAATGCGAATTTTGTGATTAAAATAGTAAAAAATTAAAGGAAGTTGTAGAAATAGAATTTTATTTTTGAAAAAAAAGTTGGGATTCTCCACCCATTTAAAGAACAAATTATAGCCTCATAACATCTTATTTTATGAGCTTATAAGATTTTTTTTAAAAAAGTTTACCGAACAAATTTAGACAGTTTATAAGCTCTCAACCATCTTATAAGACGGTTTGAACTCTTAGTCTATTCTATGGAGGATCAGGACTTTCTTGTCTAATATGGATCGTTTTTGGTAAATGACAAGAACACTTTATTGTCCTTGTCTAATATGGATCGTTTTTGGTAAATGACAAGAACACTTTATTGAATGACACAAGGTTTCGTTTGAATGGATTTGAAGCTAAGGATTTCAAGTTCTGAATAACAAATTAATTGGGTTCAAAGTTAAAGGTTTCAAATTCATAATAATAAATTCATTAAACTTGTTTGAAATACAATAGATTTCAAATCACCATGACTTAACTATTTTTTGAATCATTGCAGCAAAATTTTAAATCCATATAAAAATTTGGAGTCAACTAATATATTCTCTAAAATCTGAGTTCCCCTCAAATCGAACTTCCATCCAAATGCAACCTAGTAGTAGGTATGATAAATTGCACTTGGTCCATTTCTACCCTATTTGTGGTGATAGTGATGCTGGATATGAATTCCTGAACCTTGGTTAATTTTGTTATAATTAAATTTTGCTAGTATAAAATCACTGTTTTCATGCATTAGTTGCTCTTTGAGCTAATAAGGGGACCTTTTTACCTTCATTTTCATGTCCATGGTCAAAGCAGCTGGCTTAGTGGGCCTATTGACAAATATGTAGCAACCACTGATGTGGCTTTAGAAAGCTCTAACTCTGAAATGCATCGGAAATTGCGAATATCCCAAAGGCTACTTATCATTCTTCATGGAAACGTGTCACCTCTTGCTAGCAATACTACTGCCAAACAAGAAACACCTGTCGGGGACATCAATGATTGGATTCATTTGGGACCTAAACCTTATCGTATTCAAGGATCTTGTCTCAAATTATTTTAGGATCCATCTTTTCATAATATAAAAATTTGTCAAAAATTAAAAGAGTAAAACAGTCTTTAATCTATGTGTGTCGCTCATTACTCCAAAAAAAAAAAAACTTCTTGATCTGATGATTGGATTCATTTGGGACATTTTTATTTGACCCCACTCTTAGGGATAAGGCACTTTTTGACCGTCGACATTTTTATTTGACCCACTCTTAGGCGTTGAGCCCCAATCTATCGCCTACTAAGCGTCTAATGCTTTCATTGTTATCGAGTGAAGTGTTTTCAAGAATTAACATATACTTCAAATCTTGGTTGAATCAAATGTTTTAGGCACCCACAACGGTGCAATTCATGTTCAATATCTTGAACATAAATTTCATTTTCACCATGGAGATAATTCAAATTCGAGTTCTTGAATTCTGTCCAAGATGTTGAGCATGTTCAAGAAATTAGGATGAAATGATTTATGGGTAGTAGAAGATTTGTACGACCTATTTCGAATCATGAACTTGGGCAAAACCATCCTCGTTAGTAGGAGAGGATTTGTTCAAATGGTTGATATGACAACAGAAAAACATGAATCCGAGCACACCACTGCAGTTGCTCCTAGGAATCGTTCATTCTTATCCTAAAGAGGAAAGGGTATTCATGGAAGAAGGCTTCAAATTATCTATGAACAAGGATTCAAGAAAGTGATCACAGAATTAGCCAATACTTAGTGAACACAATAACAATTTGTAATTAGAGGCTTTGCTAGGAGAAACAGAGAGTCCCATTCAAAGGACCATTGATTAGACACTATTTCATGGAACCACACAATAAAAATAGAATAATGCAGACAGATATGACTAAAGATATTTTAAAGCATCTTCATATAAATTCTCTTCAAATTCTCAGCACATTAATATTGATCCCCAGATGGGCCAACAAGGCAACAACATCAGTTCTCCAAATGGACAACATTTTGGGCAGACATTCAAGAAAACTTTCACCAGAGAGAGAGAGAGAGAGAGAGAGAGAGAGAGAGAGAGGTTACTATCTCTCTACATGCCTTGTCTTGATACGAACAACTCGAATCTCAACTCAACCGTATTCTTTCCTAACTCAAACCATTCTACATTACCCTAAAACTACGAAAAATCACACCCTACAAAGAGATCGGTTGCAATTAAAAATGCTGTAACCTCTCCCTATACTCAGTGGGATATATTAACACAGAATCTACACAAAGACCACCTTTCGTGTGCGTGCAATCAATTTGTGTCATCGAAAACTTGACTTTCATTGATTTGCAAGACTTATTTGTCACCACAAAATCTCCGGCGTGATAATGGATCCATTTTCCCGGTTCCTTCAAGTAACACTGCTTCGTTGCCTGCTGACCATCGGAAGTTGACAGCTGGAATCGCACCGGTTTTCTGTCCCATCCATGAACGTGGTCGGAGTTACAAACCCGCCGACCAAACCTCTTATGTGCGCGCCCCAATTGCAATCTGAAAAAGAGACTGTATGAACCTGCCGGAAATGGGAAATCAATCTCCCCATCGACCTCAAACCACCATATTTGCTGGAGATAGGCAACCGAGGAGAACCTATTCGGATAAACAAATGCCCATACAAGTATAGTTCAAAATTTTAACCATGAAATGGCACCGAAGTCGATGCAGAAACATAGAGATTCAAATTGCATGTAAATTAACACACACGAAGTCAATACAATATATATCATCACTAAAGTTTGCCGGTAAATGCCAGATTAGAAGAAATTTCTACATTAACAACTAGAAAATCGATTTTTTTTATACAAGGTGGAGAGCTTTCTCTATTTCTGAAATCCAACCAATTTACTTTCTGCAGAAAACAATTTAATCTGTGCGTATATGTGAAATGCAGTATCATTTGTGCTGAACCAAAAGTTGGTCAGAATGTTGGCAATAAGTTCAGATCATAAAACTTAGTTTATTGATCTTATTAACTCTCATTATCTAATTAGAGTCGGCACCAATTAAATGCATTGCAGAATTAAACTCAGATTCCATTAATAATCCCTAATTGAACACCCAATTTGAGAAAACTAAGACCATGCCCATCCCACAGCTCTAGAAGTAGGGAACGAGTAATACAAGAGAAATGTTATGCTACTTTGATATCGAAAAAGAGTCCTGAAGGCCACAAAATTTCTTCGGGCATTGGCACCCTAAATCATTAAAGAGGAGTAAAAAACAGAAAGGTACTCCTAACACAAGACAAAAACAGCAACAAAATACTCGTATTCGATCCTCCAATCTAATGACACATGCATCAGAACACAACCAATCATCCCCAAAATTGAACTTTTTTAATGGAACAGAATACAAGGGCAAGATTATTTCTAAAACCCTCACCTTGATTCTTCAGTTGGGATGCGGCTCCAATATCTCCTATCATCAATCCCTGTTATTGCCAATCCATTTGATGCTACTAACATACAAGTCTTGCCTGTGCTCTTATCCAACCACACTTTCTGCACATAATCCAAATGAACAGAGCTCCAGTTAACAATGGTACTCTAAAACTTCCATAAACCCTATTCCTCAACACCAAACAAGGGATTAATTCTATTTTTTTTAATCTTATTTCTATTCAGTTTCCTGCTAAAAAAATAATTACCAACAAAAACCCAAACAATACCATAGTAATCATTCTGTAAAACCTTTCAAGAAAAATTAATTTCTCAATTTCATAATCTAATTTTCTCAACAAAAAAAAAAAAAAGCACAACCGTGCAAAAGCATAATCATATGAACAAACAAATTTAGGGTTCTGAAATAAGATACAGATGAACGCAAAAAGGGTATAAAGATTTGTACCTTGGTGCCACCATCAAAAGAATTGGGGCTACAGAGCCTGGCATAAATATCCCTCTTACAAAGACCCTTAACAAAATCATCATCCTTCTCAAATATTTTATCAATAACATCTCCATAATTCAACGGCAGCTTCGATTCCCAAACGAAATCCGCCGACGATGCTCCCCTAAAAGCCCGGTTCATCATCGCCATCCGGCAGATCTGCGGCGGGTCCAGGTACACCAGCACCGACGCCACACAGCTCTCCGGCAAGTCCCCCAATCCGGGCTCCGGCGACGGACCGGCGGCGGCAGAACTTCCACTCATAGCGAAAAACGAAAACGACGAGCCCATCTGACAGAGGACCAATGAAATTTTGAGTTGAGTTTTGCCTGATGGAGAAATTGGGGGAAAAAGATGGTGGGTGGGTGGTTTTGTATGTAGATGTTGGTGTAGGTATAGATGTAGAGTGAGAAAATTAGGAGAGATGAAGGCCAGTTGGATGTATATATATAGTAAAGAGCTGTACGCGTACGGGTGTGTGTCTTCGTCTTTTCGTTCCTTTTTCTGCGTGTGGATTTTGTTATGGGTAGGGATGATATTAGGTGGAGGATTAATTAACTAATTATAGAATCTTTATTTTATTTTTTTTTTGATAGAAATTATAGAATCTTTATTTGATTATAGTGTGAATAATTTTTAGATCTCATGAAATGACCAATTTGTCCTCCTTGATGGATAATTGTTTCATTGGCAAATTAATTTCCATCTTTTTTTAGTACAACAGTGATAATATAGAAGATAATACACGTATTCATATAGTTAATTGCTCATACAATATAAGTCTGAACAAATGGAACAAAAAGATATATACGGTTATTTCTTTTGATTTTAGGTATTCAAATTATGTATGATTATTTAATTTACTTTGAAAACAATGGTTATGATTCCAATTTTGGACATAATCTTCCATGGTGGTCTCCTAATCATCATGCATGTATATATCTTTGAACCTTTTTTTTAAAGTTCCATCGAGATCTTATTTTGGTAAAAATAAATTTATTGCGAATCATCTACATATTTTAATTTAATTTGTATTTCCTTGTTTATGAATACGTTAAATACATTTATAGATAAGAAATTGTTAAAAGAATTTATAGGTTAGTATCTTATCTGTATTGTGATATAAAAGATGAAACAATAGATTAGTTGAATATTTGCCCCAATTAATATTTGTTGACTTGATCTTTTTGACTCAGCAAAGATCAAATCCTACAACCTTTGGAGCTTGTTCAAAGTTAAGTTGACTGATTAAAAATAAAATAATCAAACCGAAAAATAAATAAAAAGTTTATTTAATTATTTCATCAATATTATGTTATCAGTTCCTTCAAAAAAAATTATATTAGTGGCTATTGAAATTCTAAAATTTTGTTATTAAAGAAGATTTTCGATTAAAGTTTGGTCCATGCGTGAGTACTAGTTTAATTTAGTACTAATATCTTTCTTACTTTGATTCAAATTATTGACTGTGTTTAATTAATTAATATTTAGTGATCATTGTACTTAAACTAGTCTTTATATCTAAATTTAAGAAAATTCTCCATACAACTAACATGTTAATTAACGTTTTAAGACCCAATTGTCTAAAAAAAAATTAACGTTTAAGACCCTCCACAAATATTTAAATTGATTAGGTATAACTTATAAGGAGTCACTTTTTTCTGCTATGCTAAAGAAAATACAATACTAATAGTATAAAAATAATATAAATTATAAAGTAGATACCCATAACGACCATAGTACACATATTATTTTTTTAAATACACACACATATATATATATAATTAAATTTATGTGAGCAACTTTCGGCTGTACCCCTCTATTGACAGGTCTTAAACCAACAAAAAGTTTTCAAAACCACATGCACACATTATTCATTCATATTCCAATAAATATCTATATAAGTATGTCATTATCTTAATTAATTAATTAATAGTATTAAACTTGATATATCCACGTAGTATGATTGATTACCTTCGAAATAACAACTATAATTCTTGGAAGATACTAGGTTTTCGGTTGCATATGTCATCCTTTGAACTAAAATAATTATGGTTGGAGACGACATTAATTTCTTGTTAATTATAAAATTATTGGAACCAACAGATCGATTTTAGGCGAGGATATTGATTTGGAAACATTCAAAATTATAAATGTGATGTAACTTTATATATATATATGATGGCTCAAAAGCTACCTTTAAAACCGTAGGCAAGTGCACCTATCGTTTTATAGTATAGATTATTGAGTACCGAGTGTCATTCCCACGAGGATTATAAGTACTAATAATTACCGTCTCTTTGTTATTTAATCTAACAATTTTTGAGTTTTTGTTGATAAAGAATCTAAATTATCGAAGTGTAAAAATGAAGTAAAATTTGTAGAATAAGAAATCAAGAGATAGAAGTGTGTTTGAATGTAAATCCCTCTAGAATGTTTTTGTGATTTGACAAGTTAAAAATACAACCGTAAGCCCTTAAGCAAAAACCAACCTCTTTTAATAAAATCTCATGCTATGTGGACCGTAGAAATTCGATTTAAGTTAAACCCTTTCTCAAGGCGAAAAACTTCTAATCTCAAGTTGATTAATCGAAATCTCTTTCTAGTTAAAACCCCAAGACAAAGATTATAACGATTTGTGAATTCCCATATTAGGTTTGACCCTAATCCGGAAGATTTATGTCGTCCCTATATCTAGGATTGCATGCAACTCTTTTCACTTATATAGGTTCTATTTCACCATGAATCTCTCGATTTCCGGATGAAAAATAAACTTCAAATCAATATTGCGCATATATCAATTCGAATGAACGAAGCATAATATAAGTGAATCACACAAAATATGAAGATTTTATTAAAAACATACACACCTTAATCACAAATCCATTCAAGAGTTCATTACATTCAAACACTAGGAGTTTTAGCTACACATGCTTTTGACACAAGAATAAATTACACAAGAAGATGTAAACATTGTAGACATGGTGTACTTATCTTTATCAAAATCTCAATTGACTTGATGATGTTGCTCCAAGCCTTCTTCTTCCCAATGTTGCCTCAAGCTTACTCCAAGACTTCTTGATCCCAATTCCACTCAAAATGTTAAAAACTATGAATCTCTCTATGAATGAATATTACATGAATGATTTTCCAACTCAAACTCTTGGCTTTTATAAGCACCATCTTGTGAAATACCATATTAACAAATGCCCCATTTCCATGCTTGTTAGTTGAATCATTGTGTGCACATTCATGGTTGAGTTGGTTGAATCATTGTATACACATGATGATTGAGGGAATATGGGGACATGTTGCAAAGCAAAATTGGGTGTTAAAGGTGTATAAAAGTGGCCAAAAGGCTTGGTAGGTGAGTTTTCCATAATTTTCACATGGAAAAGTTGCAAAAAGGGTCCGGACACGCCGTGTCGAGGCAAAGACGGCCGGCCGTCTTTGCACAAAATTGCTTTGGAAAATTGCACGACACGGTAGTGTCGTGTGACACGGCCAGGCCGTGTTGTGCGCGACACTCTGGCCGTGTTGTACAACACGGCCAGGCCGTGTTCGGGCCTGTTTTGTGCGGTTTTTCCTCCTCTTTTGATCCCCTTCAACATGGCCGTGTTTGGCGACACGGCTTGGCGTTTGGACCCTTTTTCCAATTTTTATCCAATTTATTTCTTCTTTTTTGAACATGGCCATGTTATTCTTGTCACCCCAAGTCATGTTGAGTGATTTTCTTGCCTTTTTCAAGTAATATTGGCTTCACATTGCTCCAAATTGCTCCAATTGTAATGTTAAACACATCACACTATGAAATGCTAGAAATACTTGAGAAACTATGATTTTTCTAACAAAACAATTCAAAAACTATTGAATTAATAATATAAAATATGTACAAAATGACACTTATCAAACCGCCTCCAACTTGGAAATTTTGCTTGTCCTCAAGCAATTTTTAAAAACAGAGAGATGGGTTGAAAACAAAAAAAAAAAAAATATATCTATTTTCACAATTTCGACATGATTGAAGTGAACTGCTAACCTTTTCCTTCCCAATTAAGTCAATCCATCCGTTTTTCAAATCAACCAATTTGTTAAAAAGAGAGTGACTTCAATAATTGGAATCTTTCAAAACATCACAGTTGTCATATCACGAAAAATTTGTCGTTCATATGCTTAGATTAAATACAAAAATGCAATGATAAAAGGAGAAGTTCAAAACTCGGGTCTTTTCAATTTTTTTTTTTTTTTTTTTTTTTTTTTTTTTTATATTGCAAATATAATTATAAAATCAGGACATTTTTGAGGCAAACTTCCACTAGGTTTAAATTTTGAATGTCTTTTCAAAAACTCCTAAGGTGGTGTCCCATATTCATATTTGTGTCGCCGTTTTACGTAAGAGACAAACATGGGGCTCATGAATGCTCCTAGTTACTAAGCAACAACAAAAGAGAGAATATAACCTCGAATTGTCCCTTTATATAACAGTATTAGCACAATTTTTTTTTTTTTTTTCAAACCCGAGTTATGGTTTCTCTAGTGATCATGACACAAAGTATCTAGATTTAAGCAAAGTCCAAGCTAACTTCATGACATTAAACTCTTTTGGCCAAATTCATCCTTTTACTAGAGTCACTCAGTTTAAAAACATTTTGGCAATTTGAGTTTTCAAAAAGATGGCTTTTTCGGGATAAAAATGGTCATAACCAATCCACAACTAACCTATCTAATTGTAAAAAAAAAATCACCTCATGTTTGTTTGCAAGGTATTGATAAGGTGCGTAAAAAGAAAACGAAATATCCACAAAGAAAGCTAAAACACGCAAAGCTAAAGAAAATAGTTCAAATCCAAGCGTTCTAACAAATCTCGCCACCCCCAACTTCAAGGGTCACATTGTCCCCAATGTGAAGAGGAGATGGGATACAAAATAGAGCAAAGGAAACAAAAACTAAGACAAAGACAAATACGACCTTATGACGGTGGTGGGAAGTGTCCTTGAGAGAGATGCCATTGATGGAGTTGAGATAAAGGGCATTTTGTTGTTGTTGGTCCTCTCGAATATCCCTAATGACGCCAAATTGCTACTCCATCATTTGTTGTTGACGGTCAAGCATATTCTCACGGCGTTCGAGCATCGTTTGTTGATATGATAGCATGTCTCTTTGGTGTTGTTGCTCTGTAGAATAGCTTGAAGATTGACTTGTTCATGTGGTGGCGGTGGTGGTGGTGGGTGAGATGAAGTAGTATGGGATGGTGAACCCCTTGGAGGAGATGGGAATTCGGGAGCATCATCCTCTATGGGAGGTAGTTCGAGGCGAGTCTGTCATCCTCCGGATTGTGTCGCATACCCATCAACCAATTGTCACGATTACGAATTGTAGTTCGTCTTAGGGTCGGGAAGTAATAGTCGTTGGGATGTATGTCGAAAAAAGCAAGCAAAATTGATCATTGATTCTTTCAATTAATTTTATAGCGAAGACATACCTCGAGATCAATACGATTGCTTCCTCGCGCTTGTTGTAAATCCGTTAAGTCATGCTCAAGTGAAGAGCAATTGGAGTAATTAGGCCTCCAACAAGGATTTTACTACATTCGCCCCGCCCGACTTTACGAAAATGGCGTGCTAAGTGAGACCCGGTGTCAAGGTGTTTGCCATAGACCATAGCCCATAAAAACAATAGCTCGCCCTTCCTCAAATTCCGTCACTTTCCCTCCTACCGAAAAGTGTGCTAGCCATCACACGATGCATATAACGAAAACAAGGGTTTATTACGCGTGATACTTTAGACGAGAAGCAACATAGTCATATGAAGGAGCTATTTCATTCCAAAACCGCTGTGCATTAAAGTCGCTCGGAAAGCGTCTGTTACCATCAATTGGAAGACCATATATTTGATTGAAGTCGGCAAGAGTCAATGTATACTCTTGATTGAACAAGCGAAAAGAGATGAGGCCGCCCCAGCATGAGTTCCGTGAGGATTTCGGCGTTAAATGAGCTAAGGAATTCGGTGTGTGACGCGCTCATAAGTTGGTGCTTTCGCACCCATGAATTGTCCCCACCCAACTTGTTCAAACATCCAATCAATATCTTCTTGTAGCCCAAGGGTCTCTAATGTCATGGCGTCCAGGATACCTGGGTGTTGTGCAATGGTTTACTCAACAATTGTTGATATCGGGTTGCTTGCTCGTCATCCCGGAATAGAATGCCATGACGATTACTTGGTGGATTAGCCGGGAGGGGCGGCGAGAGCCGAGGTCCCCAGGACCGGAAGGAGCGGTAACTCGGCCGTTTTGACATGGTAGTCTGAAAAAGGAATTTTTGATAGCAACATGCAATACAAGGACGATTCTTATTAATATTTCTTTGAAAACCAACTATCCTATAAAAACCATGCCTCAATTAAATTCCCAACAACAACATCATCCCATCACCTTCAAGTTCTCATCAAAATAGCAAGTAAGTTACAACAAAGCACGGTTTCCACGCATGATCAATCATATGATGCTAACAATCAATCAATCAACAAACGCTCATATCGTTATATTTAGGCAACAATAAACCCTTTCATTCGTTTAGGACCAATTTTGTTGGTGAAATTAAGCAAGATAATTCCAACAATTGACTTCACATGATTTTACCCCTACAAATTTCAATAGCCACACCAATCTTCACATACAATACCCACTACAAATTTCAATAGCACATGGGGCCAACATTATCACCATAAAAATCCAAAAATACCCACAATTCCAAAAATTTAAGTTAAATCAAAAAGCCCTAAATGATAGAAATTTCGAACAATTATGAACAAATTGAAAGCATAAAAACAAAAAATGATGAAATTAAACACAAAAAGTAACATAGAAAATCATACCTTGAAATAGACACCCACAAGAGAAATCTCCCAAAAACCCACAAAATTCCCAACAATCAATCGGTAGAAGTGTTGGCAATGGAGAAAAAATGGTGTTTTATGGAAGAATTTGAGTTTAGATGGAAGAGTGAGGTGAATTTGGGGGAAATTTTGGTGAAGAAGAGGGGTTTTTAGGGTTTTGAAATGAAAATAATTGAAAAAAAACTGACCAAATCGAACCCCCCCTGTTTTTTAACAGCCCGGACACGGCCGTGTTCCGGGCTGTTTGTTGAAAAAATTTTTGGGCCCGAACACGGGCGTGTCGGGCGACACGGCCCGGCCGTGTTCGGGCCAATTTTCAATTTTTTTTTTTTTTTTTTTTTAGGGAAAAATGGGAATTTTTTTTTTTGACACGGCAATGTCGGAAGACACGGCCCGGCCGTGTTCGAGCTGTAATTTTTTTTTTTTTTTTTAATTAAATATCATCCCGAGTAAAAAAAAATGAATCCTAAGTAAAAATTTGAAACCAATTGACACAAAAATCATCGGGTTGCCTCCGGGTAAGCGACTTCTTTAATGTCGTATACATTTGGTGATTCACCTCTAATTGTGTGATGTATTTGGGAGATCCTCAAGCTTGAGGGAATCTCTATACTTATCATCGATGGTGCCCCAAAATAAAGCTTGAGGCGGTGTCCGTTTACCTTAAAGGTGCCCATTTCCTTGTGTGTAATTTCGATAGTTCCGTAAGGAAACACTTGAGTAATGTGATGAATGGCCGGACCCGGATTTTAACTTACCCGGAAATAGCGAAGTCGGGAATTGAATAGTAACACCGATCACCCGGTTGGAATTCCCTCATGTGCTTAATGTGCTTGTCATGCCATTGTTTCGTTCGTTCTTGTAAATTTTGATTCTCGTATGAATTTCGCCATTCTTCGAGTTCGTTAATCCGCAATAAACGGTTATTTCTCGCACTTGACAAGTCATAATTAAGCATTTTAATAGCCCAAAAGGCTTTATGTTCAAGCTCAACCTAGGCAAATGACATGCTTTACCATAGACAGTCGGTATGGGGTAGTCCCTATTGGCGTTTTGAAAGCCGTTCTATAAGCCCAAAGGGCATCATCGAGTTTGAGGGACCAATCCTTGCGAGAGTGCCCAACCGTTTTTCCAAAATTCGTTTTAATTCGCGGTTGGACACTTCGACTTGACCGCTAGTTTGGGGATGATAAGCGGTCGCGACTCGGTGTGTGACACCATAACGCTTCAAAACCTTATCAAATTGATTATTACAAAAGTGGGTGCCTCTATCGCTAATGATGGCTCGTGGTGTACCAAACCGGGTAAAAAGTTTTTGAGAAAATGCACCACCACTCGAGCATCATTTTTAGGTAAAGCTTGAGCCTCTACCCACTTAGACACGTGTCAACGGCTACCAAAATATATTTATTGCCCAACGACGCCTTAGGAAAAGGTCCCATAAAATCAATACCCCAAACATCAAAGATTTCACAAACAAGTATACCGTTTTGGGGCATTTCATTTCTTCGAGAAATATTTCTGTTCGTTGACAACTATCACAAGTTTCAACATACCGTTTTGCGTCTTTGAAAAGTGTAGGCCAATAGAAACCCGACTCAAGGACCTTGCGTGCGTAGTATTTGCTTGATAATGTCCACCGGTGGGTCCTTTGTGACAATGATTCAAAATGGAGATGGTTTCGGGAAGTGCAACACACCTTCGTATGATTTGATCCGCACAAACTCGGAAGAGGTGGGGATCGTCCCAAATATAATACTTGAGGTCCGAAAAGAATTTCTTCTTTTGTTGATGGGTCATCCCTTTTGGGAGAATTTTTTCTGCAAGATAATTAGCGAAATCTGCAAACCAAGGAATATCAATTGAAATTGAGTTAAGGGCAAAGAGTTGCTCATCTGGGAAAGAATCGTTGATATGTCCATTGTGTTGCTCATCGGTGCCGGAGTGCTCAAGCCGAGATAGGTGGTCGGCGGCAAGATTTTCGGCACCCGTTTATCTTTGATCTCCACATCGAATTCTTGGAGTAAGAGAACCCATCGAATCAGTCGTGGTTTTGCGTCATTTTTGTCGAGCAAATATCGTAAAGCAGAGTGATCCGTATAGACAATGACTTTGGATAGAATCGGTATGATCGAAATTTGTCAAAGCGAAAACCACGCAAGTAGTTCCTTTTCGGTAGTTGTATAGTGGGATTGAGCAGGATTCAAAGTCTTACTTGCATAGTAAATTGGCGGAAGTGTTTATCTTTTCGTTGCCCAGTACCGCTCCTACCGCATAGTCACTAGCATCACACATGAGTTCGAACGATTGAGACCAATCCGGAGCCACCATGATGGGAGAAGTGGTGAGTTTTTCTTTCAAAGTGTTGAATGCTTGGAGACATTCATCGTTGATATCAAAAGCGCATCCTTTTCTAAAAGGCGAGTAAGTGGCGGGCGATTTTTGAAAAATCTTTGATAAAGCGCCTATAGAACCGGCGTGCCCCAAAAAGCTTCGGATAGCCTTCACCGGCGGGCGGTGGCAATTTGGAAATTGTATCAACTTTCGCTTTGTCAACTTCAATTCCCCCGCAAGAAATTTTATGCCCCAAAACAATGCCTTCTTGTACCATGAAGTGGCATTTTTCCCGATTAAGTACCAGGTTAGTCTCTTCGCATAGAACGAACAAGGACTTTTTAAGATTTGCAAGACAAAGATCAAATGAATCCCCAAAAACCGAGAAGTCATCCATGAAGACTTCCATGATTTCTTCTACAAGCTCGTCGAAGATGGCAAGCATACTGACGTTGAAAAATTCTTTGGTGCGTTGCACAACCCAAAAGGCATGCGTCTATAGGCGAAATACCGTAGGGACAAGTGAAAGTGGTTTTCTCTTGATCCTCCGGTGCTATCGGGATCTGAAAATAACCTCGACATGCCATCAAGGAAGCAATAATAGAGGTGACCGGATAAGCGTTCAAGCATTTGATCAATAAAAGGTAAGGGAAAGTGGTCCTTGCGAGTAGCATCGTTAAGTCGTCGTGTCGATGCAAACTCGCCAACTTTGTTACCGTTCGCATCGGAATAAGTTCATTCTTTTCATTTGGTACCACCGTCATCCCACCTTTCTTTGGGACCACTTGAACCGGACTTACCCGATTCTTGTCGAGAGATTGGATAGATGAGCCCAAAGATCTAGTAGTTTGATTACCTCCGCTTTAACTACCTCTTTCATGTTTGGATTTAAGCGACGCCGAGGTAGAACAACCGGCTTGAAGTTTTCCTCCATCGGAGAATCTTGTGAGTGCAAAAGGAAGGATTGATCCCTCGAATGTCGGAGATTTTCCAAGCGATGGCCTTTTTATGTTCGTAATATTGCCAACAATCTATCCTTTTGATGAGAAGATAAATTGGAGGAAATAATTACGGGAAGTTTGGCGTTCTCGGCTAGAAATGCATATTCCAAGTGTTCGGGTAACTCCTTGGCTCAAAGTGGTGGATCCTCAATGGATGGTTTGATATGCTCACACTGTGAGTTTTCAATCTTTTCGAACTCTTTTGGTCGTTTCTGTTGGTTTGTTTTCCTCCAATGCGATACGGATTCCCTAAGAAAGGGGTTTTCATCCGATATACCCGCACTTTGAACAATACAAGTCTCCAAAAATTCGTTAGAAATCATGCTTGGTAGAGAGTTGGTTATCTCCATATCGATAAGATCAATAGCAAAACACGAGTCATCTTTATCTATCGTATTTTTCATTGATGTAGCGATTTTAAAAATGACTTGTTCATCTTCGACTCTTAAAATCAGTTTGCCATCATGCACGTCAATGATTGCCTTTAGCGATAGCTAAAAATGGACGCCCCCAGGATCAAAGGGACTTCGACATTCAGTATGCATATCAAGAATTACAAAATCGACGGGAAATATAAACTTATCGACTTTGACCAAAACATCTTCAACAATGCCTCTAGGATATTTAATAGATCGTCACCTAATTGCGGGCTCATCCTAGTTGGTTTTGGCTCCCTGACCCATTTGTTTGAATAAATCATAAGGCATCAAATTAATGCTAGCCCCTAGATCGACGCCAATGCCCGATCAACGATCAAATTACCGACATGACAAGGAATAGTGAAACTCCCTGGATCTTTGATTTTCTGAGGTAACTTGTTTTGCAAAATTGCCGAGCATTCCTCATTTAATTGCACCATGGATATTTCTTCAAGCTTCTTCTTATTTGAAAGAAGATCTTTTAGGAACTTGGCATATTTTGGCATCTGTGAAAGGGCTTCAACAAAAGGAATATTGATGTGCAATTGTTTAAATAAATCCAAGAACTTACCAAATTGGTCGTCATGTTTGTCCTTGTGCAATCGACTTGGATACGGGATAGGTGGTTGGAATTCCGGTACCATTTTCTTTGTTTCCTTGGATACCTGTTCGTCTTTTTGTTGTATGGGCGTGGATTCGTCCTCCGGCATCCGTACTTCGTCTAGTTTTGTTCCACTCCTTAGAGTGATTGCTTTTACCTGTTCTCTTGGATTTGGCTCGGTGTTGCTAGGTAAGCTCCCTTGTGGCCTTTCGGAGATCATTTTGGCAATTTGACCAATTTGATTTTCCAAGTTGCGAATGGATGCTTCTTGATTCCTTAAGGATGTTTCGGTGGCCGTGAAACGGGTTTTAGTTGTTTGGACGAATTTGGATGATAAGTCCTCCAAACTTGGTTTTCGCGGTTGGAAACCGGGGGTGTGAGGCAATTGGGGAGTGCGTTTGGATTAGGCTTGTTGACTTGGTTTCCCCAACTAAAGTTCGGGTGTTGACGCCAACCTGGATTATAAGTGTTCTTTGAAAGGATTATTTTGAAAGGGTCGAGATTGATTACCTAGATAATCCACTTGTTCATGTGGCGGTATCGCGTGAGGGCAATCTTGGTGGTTGTGCGATCCTCCACAAGTCTCGCATGAGAAGGCTTGTTGTGTTGGTGGTTTTGGAGCCGCCAATCCGTCGATTTTTCGAGTTAGAGCTTCGACTGTGCGCTAGTGTCACCACCGCGTCCGCATTATATACTCCCACCGACACTGTTGGTTTTTCCCGCACGGATTGCCATTGATAGCCATTCATGGCCATTCCTTCTATGAGATCTTGGCGGCCGGGTGTCTTATTGTTCAATGTTCCCCCCCGCCGCATCAATCATTTGCCTTGTCGATGAGAGCAACCCATTGTAAAATGTTTGGACTTGCATCCAAATGGGAAGACCATGATGTGGGCATTTTCGCGGCAATTCTTTGAATCTCTCCCAAGTGTCGTACAAGGTTTCATCGTCCTCTTGAGTGAATGAAGAGATCTCATTCCTCAATCGTGCGGTTTTAGCGGGTGGAAAATACTTTAAAAGGAATTTTTCCGCCATAATGCTCCATGTTGTGATTGTTCCTTCGGCAAAGTGTTTAACCATTGTTTAGCCCGCCCCCAGAAGAGTAAATGGGAATAAGCGTAAGCGGATGGCATCGTCGGAGACTCCATTTATTTTGAAAGTATCGCAAATTTCGAGGAAATTCGCGATATGATTATTTGGATCTTCATCCGGTAAGCCGTCGAATTGGACAAATTGTTGCACCATTTGAATGACATTCGGTTTGATTTGAAATTATTGGAAACAAATGCGGGCCTTACGATACTAGGCGCGTCGTCCATAGATGGCTTGGCGTAGTAAATCGTACATGGTTCTTTGTTGTTCATCCGCCATATCGGGATCCTTGCTTTCGTTAGTATCCTCCTCGTAGTGCATCTTAATACTTTCCGTGTTCTCTGGGCGGTCTCGCGACTTCCGGATTTCGGCGACGCGAGTAGGCATGCACTTTTGTAGTGAACAAGGAGGATAAGTATAATCCAAGACTTACAAAGATATATACCTAGAAAGACAATTGATAAAAAAAAATAAAAAAATAAAAAAATGATTAAATTAACAAAAATAAGGTGTTCTTAATATTACAATCGATGGCTCAAAAGCTACCTTTAAAACCGTAGGCAAGTGCACCTATCGTTTTATAGTATAGATTATTAGTCCGAGTGTCATTCCCACGAGGATTATAAGTACTAATAATTACCGTCTTTTTGTTATTTAATCTAACAATTTTCGAGTTTTTGTTTGATAAAGAATCTAAATTATCGAAGTGTAAAAATGAAGTAAAATTTGTAGAATAAGAAATCAAGAGATAGAAGTGTGTTTGAATGTAAATCCCTCTAGAATGTTTTTGTGATTTGACAAGTTAAAAGATTCAACCATAAGCCCTTAAGCAAAAACCAACCTCTTTTAATAAAATCTCATGCTATGTGGACCGTAGAAATTCGATTTAAGTTAATCCCTTTCTCAAGGCGAAAAACTCCTAATCTCAAGTTGATTAACTGAAATCTCTTTCTAGTTAAAACCCCCAAGATTGCATTATAACGATTTATGAATTCCCATATTAGGTTTGACCCTAATCCGGAAGATTTATGTCGCCCTATATCTAGGATTGCATGCAACTCTTTTCACTTATATAGGTTCTATTTCACCATGAATCTCTCGATTTCCGGATGAAAAATAAACTTCAAATCAATATTGCGCATATATCAATTCGAATGAACGAAGCATAATATAAGTGAATCACACAAAATATGAAGATTTTATTAAAAACATACACACCTTAATCACAAATCCATTCTAGAGTTCATTACATTCAAACACTAGGAGTTTAGCTACACATGATTTTGACCAAAGAATAAATTACACAAGAAGATGTAAACATTGTAGTCATGGTGTACTTATCTTTATCAAAATCTCAATTGACTTGATGATGTTGCTCCAAGCCTTCTTCCCCAATGTTGCCTCAAGCTTACTCCTCCAAGACCTCTTGATCCCAATTCCACTCAAAATGTTAAACACTATGAATCTCTCTATGAGTGAATATTACATGAATTTCTAATGAATCCTTTTCCAACTCAAACTCTTGGCTTTTATAAGCACCATCTTGTGAAATACCATATTAACAAATGCCCCATTTCCATGCTTGTTAGTTGAATCATTGTGTGCACATTCATGGTTGAGTTGGTTGAATCATTGTATACACATGATGATTGAGGGAATATGGGGACATGTTGCAGCAAAATTGGGTGTTAAAGGTGTATAAAAGTGGTCAAAAGGCTTGGTAGGTGAGTTTTCCATAAATTTCACATGGAAAAGTTGCAAAAAAGGGGTCCCGGACACGCCCGTGTCGGGCAGCACGGCCAGGCCGTCTTTGCACAAATTTTTCTCGGAAAATTGCACGACGCCGTGTCGTGTGACCGCTGGCCAGGCCGTGTTGTGCGACACTGGCCGTGTTGTACAACACGGCCAGGCCGTGTTCGAGCTGTTTTGTGCGGTTTTTCCTCCTCTTTTGATCCCCTTCAATATGGCGTGTTTGGCGACACGGCTTGGCCGCTTTTGGACCCTTTTTCCAATTTTTATCCAATTTATTTCTTCTTTTTTTGAACATGGCCATGTTCTTGTCACCCCAAGTCATGTTGAGTGATTTTCTTGCCTTTTTTCAAGTAATATTGGCTTCACATTGCTCCAAATTGCTCCACCTATAATGTTAAACACATCACACTATGAAATGCTACAGAAATACTTGAGAAACTATGATTTTTCTAACAAAACAATTCAAAAACTATTGAATTAATAATATAAAATATGTACAAAATGACACTTATCAAACCACCTCCAACTTTGAACTTTGCTTGTCCTCAAGCAAAACATTATATCAAAAAGAGGGATTCAATAAATCACAACATACAAAGATGATTTTTTTTTTTTTCACATATTGAACATAAGCAGTCAAGTTCTTGGTCTTCTCAACCTGAATTAACCATTAAGTAAAAACATAGTTTTGTAAAGCGATCATTGTCAAGAAAGCGTAATATCGGCAGGCATTATTCGGACTTGAAATCATCACTCCACAAACATCGATAGTTATGAACAACTTCAATTCAATAACGCCATGAAAATACAAGAATTCAATAGATCATTGTAGTTAGCTTACTAGTCATATAACCAAGCTTCTTGAACTTTATTGGAATGAGAAGTCAAAGAGTATTCATTCTCCTCTTTTTTTTTTTTTTCGATTCTTTTTTTTTTTTTTTGGGACCTTTCGAGACATGCTTCCACTAGGTTTATATTTTGAATTTCTGTTCAAACACTCTGCAGGGTGGTTTCCCATACTCATATTCGTGTCGCCGTTTTACGTAAAAAAGACAAACATGGGGCTCATGAATGCTCCTAGTTACTAGCAGCAACAACAAATAGAGGAGTATAACCTCGATTGGTCCGTTTTTTTTTTTTTTTTTTTTTTTTTTTTTATTCGCAAGCTTGGTTTAACAACTCGTTAACCACTACTAAATCACGAGTTCTCAAACGTTCATAGCGCTAGGTATCGTCGTATATGCCTTAACACATCAAGTATTTATGGTGTTAGAAATCTCATCAAAATTTTGCCCGCATCCACGTCAATCTATCCTAGACAATCAATTGCTTCACACTGAAAACACAAATTAACAAGTTAATATAGGTATAATTGGGCCAAGTTATTGACTAGCAAATACTCAATTTGTTAAAAAAAAAAAAAATCACATCTCTTGAAAACAAACACACAAGCATTCCGAGAAAATGTTATTGTACCCACCTCCAACTTTAAGATTCACATTGTCCTCAATGTGAAAGAAAGAAATGGACAAACACACACAAAACACTCAAAAAAAAAAAAAAAACAAAGAAATTAGAATGATATAAAAAGGTGGAAAAAGAAAAATACGACCTTACTACAATAGTGGAATCGGTGTTGAGCGACCATTGGGTTGTTTTGGTATGGGACCTTCAACGGCATCTTCATACCTAATCAAAGTTAAGCAACACACAACTCGAATACCGTGAAATCTCAAATATTCCCAATTAGGACAAGCAGAAGAAGCTCAAGAGTTTTTTTTTTTTTTTTTTTTTTTTTTTTATGGTTTGAAGATGACTAAGGACTTGTGATTATTTTGAAAGAAAATAAAATAAAATAAAAATAAATGAAAACAATTGCACACAAACATCGGGTTGCCTCCCGGGTAAGCGACTTCTTTAACGTCGTATATTTGGACCATTTCACCTAAATGTGAAGATTTAATCGGGCGGAGCCTTGAACTTATGAAATATTTTATCTCTTTGAACAACATCGCCACCGTATCGATTTTCGAACAATTGACCTTCATGGTCCTATTTTTACGCATGTTATTCTCAAAATGGGATTTATCGTGGAAACGTTTGCACATTGAACATCACATACTTTCAAGGATTTATTAGAAGACATATCAAGCAAAAAATCATTCATCCTTGTCTCAATCAAGTTTATAGGAAAACAAGTATCATTTATAGGATTTCTCAAAGGAATTTTAAAGATAACTTGTTCACCCCCTACTCTCAAAGTAAGCTTTCCATCATGCACATCAATGAGAGATTTAGCGGTAGCAAAAGGGACGCCCTAGAATTAAGGGAACTTCTATATCATCATGCATGTCGAGAATAATAAAATCAACTGGGAATATGAATTTATCAATCTTAACTAGCACATCTTTAACAATACCTCTAGGATGTTTAATCGATTTATCGGCTAATTGAATGTCCATCCTAATAGGTTTAAGTTCACTTAATTCCGCATGCTTGAATGTTTCATAAGACATCACATTGATACTAGCTCCTAAGTCGGCTAGTGCCCTATCAACAGGTAAACCATCAATTGTGCAAGGAATAATAAAGCTTCCTGGATCATTAAATTTTTGGTAGCTCATTGGAAGGATATTTATCATTCAATCGCACATTTGATAATTTATTAAGCTTATTTTCACTAGGAATGATGTCATTAAGATCCCTAACATGCTTTGAATGAGGGTCAACAAATGGATTATTGGCATGTAATTGTTTGAAAGAATCAAGTCTTACCAAATTTGTCCTCCCTTCTATCTTCTTCGGTTAGACTCGGTAAGGGATCTTGGGCTTGTATTCGGCGACCACCTTTTTCATGGGCTTTTCTTCGTGTTTGTCGTCCTCACACATTTTCGCATGGTGGTGTTGGCATAATCATGCTCATATGGAAAAGCGATGGTGATTGCCTTTACGTGCTCCCTTAGGTTTGGCTCGGTGTTACCCGGCAAACTTCCTTGTGGCCTTTCGGAAATCATCTTCGCAATCGCCTATTTGGTTTTCAGATTATGGATAGATGCCTCTTGATTTCTCAGGATGTTTCCACCGCTTGGAATCGGGTATCTGTTGATTGCACAAACTTTGTTATAAGATCTTCCAAGTTAGGTTTACCTTGATTTGGTGAGATCAGGAAGACGTGTGTAGATCGGGATTGGGATTAAGTCGTGGTTGGCCTTGATTTCCCCAACCAAAATTAGGATGTTGTCGCCACCCAGGATTATATGTGTTCTTTGTAAGGATTACTTGGGTAATTTTTCGCCTTGATTCCCAACGTAATTAGCATGTTCGGCGTGAGGTATTGTGTGTGGGCGAGTCTTGATGATTATGCAATCCCGCAAGTTTCACAAGATAAAAGCGTGCGGTGGTGGTGGTTTAGATTTCGCTAGATCGTCGATCTTTTGGGTCAAAGCTTCGACTGTGCGGCTAGTGTAACCACTTGATTCGCATTATAAACACCAATGACCGATTAGTTTTACCTCGTATGGATTGCCATTGGTATCCGTTCATGGCCATTCCTCTATTAGATCTTGGCGGCCGGGTGTTTTATTGTTCAATGTTCCCCCGCATTGCATCAATCATTTGCCTCGTCGATGAGAGTAGCCCATTGTAAAACGTTTGGACTTGCATCCAAATGGGGAGGCCATGATGTGGGCATTTTCGCAAAGCAACTCTTTGAATCTCTCCCCAGTGTCGTCGTACAAAGTCTCGTCGTCCTCTTGAGTGAATGAAGAGATTTCATTCCTCAATCGTGCGATTTTGGCGGGTGGAAAATACTTGAAGGAACTTTTACGCCATAATGATCCACGTTTAATGTCGTTCCTTTGGCAAAGTATTTAGCCATTGTTTAGCCCGCCCCGAAGAGTAAATGGGAATAGGCGTAAGCGGATGGCATCGTCGGAGACTCCATTTATTTTGAAAGTATCGCAAATTTCGAGGAAATTCGCGATATGATTATTGGATCTTCATCCGGTAAGCCGTCGAATTGGACAAATTGTTGCACCATTTGAATGACATTCGGTTTAATTTCAAAATTGTTGGCGGCAAAGCGGCGGGCCTTACAATGCTTGGCGTCGTGCCATCCATGGATGGCTTGGCGTAATCGTACATAGTTCTCTGTTCATCCGCCATATCGGGATCCTTGCCCGTTAATATCCTCTCGTAGTCAGTATTAATACTTTTTCTCTCGTATTTCTACGGCGGTGTCGCGCTTCCAAATTCGGACGAGTAGGCATGCATGCACTGCGGTAAATAAAGAGGATAAGTGTAATCAAGACTTACAAAGATAGATAAAAAGAAAGACAAATGATGAAATAAAAAAATGATTAAATTAACAAAAATAAGGCGTTCTTAATATTACAATCCCCGACAACGGCGCAAAAACTTGATGGCTCAAAAGCTACCTTTAAAACCGTAGGCAAGTGCACCTATCGTTTTATAGTATAGATTATTAGTCACCAGAGTGTCATTCCCACGAGGATTATAAGTACTAATAATTACCGTCTTTTTGTTATTTAATCTAACAATTTTTGAGTTTTTGTTTGATAAAGAATCTAAATTATCGAAGTGTAAAAATGAAGTAAAATTTGTAGAATAAGAAATCAAGAGATAGAAGTGTGTTTGAATGTAAATCCCTCTAGAATGTTTTTGTGATTTGACAAGTTAAAAGATTCAACCATAAGCCCTTAAGCAAAAAACCAACCTCTTTTAATAAAATCTCATGCTATGTGGACCGTAGAAATTCCCGATTTAAGTTAATCCCTTTCTCAAGGCGAAAAACTCCTAATCTCAAGTTGATTAACTGAAATCTCTTTCTAGTTAAAACCCCAAGATTGCATTATAACGATTTATGAATTCCCATATTAGGTTTGACCCTAATCCGGAAGATTTATGTCGTCTATATCTAGGATTGCATGCAACTCTTTTCACTTATATAGGTTCTATTTCACCATGAATCTCTCGATTTCCGGATGAAAAATAAACTTCAAATCAATATTGCGCATATATCAATTCGAATGAACGAAGCATAATATAAGTGAATCACACAAAATATGAAGATTTTATTAAAAACATACACACCTTAATCACAAATCCATTCTAGAGTTCATTACATTCAAACACTAGGAGTTTAGCTACACATGATTTTGACCAAAGAATAAATTACACAAGAAGATGTAAACATTGTAGTCATGGTGTACTTATCTTTATCAAAATCTCAATTGACTTGATGATGTTGCTCCAAGCCTTCTTCCCCAATGTTGCCTCAAGCTTACTCCTCCAAGACCTCTTGATCCCAATTCCACTCAAAATGTTAAAACACTATGAATCTCTCTATGAGTGAATATTACATGAATTTCTAATGAATCCTTTTCCAACTCAAACTCTTGGCTTTTATAAGCACCATCTTGTGAAATACCATATTAACAAATGCCCCATTTCCATGCTTGTTAGTTGAATCATTGTGTGCACATTCATGGTTGAGTTGGTTGAATCATTGTATACACATGATGATTGAGGGAATATGGGGACATGTTGCAGCAAAATTGGGTGTTAAAGGTGTATAAAAGTGGTCAAAAGGCTTGGTAGGTGAGTTTTCCATAAATTTCACATGGAAAAGTTGCAAAAAAGGGTCCGGACACGCCGTGTCGGGCAAAGACGCCTGGCCGTCTTTGCACAAATTTTTCGGAAAATTGCACGACACGGCCGTGTCGTGTGACGCCACGGCCAGGCCGTGTTGTGCGACACGGCCGTGTTGTACAACACGGCCAGGCCGTGTTCGAGCCTGTTTTGTGCGGTTTTTCCTCCTCTTTTGATCCCTTCAACATGGCGTGTTTGGCGACACGGCTTGGCGTTTGGACCCTTTTTCCAATTTTTATCCAATTTATTTCCTTCTTTTTTGAACATGGCCATGTTACTTGTCACCCCAAGTCATGTTGAGTGATTTTCTTGCCTTTTTCAAGTAATATTGGCTTCACATTGCTCCAAATTGCTCCACCTATAATGTTAAACACATCACACTATGAAATGCTACAGAAATACTTGAGAAACTATGATTTTTCTAACAAAACAATTCAAAAACTATTGAATTAATAATATAAAATATGTACAAAATGACACTTATCACAATCCCCGGCAACGGCGCCAAAAACTTGATGGCTCAAAAGCTACCTTTAAAACCGTAGGCAAGTGCACCTATCGTTTTATAGTATAGATTATTGAGTACCGAGTGTCATTCCCACGAGGATTATAAGTACTAATAATTACCGTCTCTTTGTTATTTAATCTAACAATTTTCAGAGTTTTTGTTGATAAAGAATCTAAATTATCGAAGTGTAAAAATGAAGTAAAATTTGTAGAATAAGAAATCAAGAGATAGAAGTGTGTTTGAATGTAAATCCCTCTAGAATGTTTTTGTGATTTGACAAGTTAAAAATACAACCGTAAGCCCTTAAGCAAAAACCAACCTCTTTTAATAAAATCTCATGCTATGTGGACCGTAGAAATTCCCGATTTAAGTTAAACCCTTTCTCAAGGCGAAAAACTTCTAATCTCAAGTTGATTAACTGAAATCTCTTTCTAGTTAAAACCCCAAGACAAACATTATAACGATTTGTGAATTCCCATATTAGGTTTGACCCTAATCCAGGAAGATTTATGTCGTCCTATATCTAGGATTGCATGCAACTCTTTTCACTTATATAGGTTCTATTTCACCATGAATCTCTCGATTTCCGGATGAAAAATAAACTTCAAATCAATATTGCGCATATATCAATTCGAATGAACGAAGCATAATATAAGTGAATCACACAAAATATGAAGATTTTATTAAAAACATACACACCTTAATCACAAATCCATTCTAGAGTTCATTACATTCAAACACTAGGAGTTTTAGCTACACATGCTTTTGACACAAGAATAAATTACACAAGAAGATGTAAACATTGTAGACATGGTGTACTTATCTTTATCAAAATCTCAATTGACTTGATGATGTTGCTCCAAGCCTTCTTCCCCAATGTTGCCTCAAGCTTACTCCTCCAAGACTTCTTGATCCCAATTCCACTCAAAATGTTAAAAACTATGAATCTCTCTATGAATGAATATTACATGAATGATTTTCCAACTCAAACTCTTGGCTTTTATAAGCACCATCTTGTGAAATACCATATTAACAAATGCCCCATTTCCATGCTTGTTAGTTGAATCATTGTGTGCACATTCATGGTTGAGTTGGTTGAATCATTGTATACACATGATGATTGAGGGAATATGGGGACATGTTGCAGCAAAATTGGGTGTTAAAGGTGTATAAAAGTGGCCAAAAGGCTTGGTAGGTGAGTTTTCCATAATTTTCACATGGAAAAGTTGCAAAAAGGGGTCCCGGACACGCCCGTGTCGGGCAGCACGGCCAGGCCGTGCTGCACAAAATTGCTGGAAAATTGCCTGACACGGCCGTGTCGTGTGACACGGCCAGGCCGTGTTGTGCGACACGGCCGTGTTGTACAACACGGCCAGCCGTGTTCGGGCCTGTTTTGTGCGGTTTTCTCCTCTTTTGATCCCCTTCAACATGGCGTGTTTGGCGACGACACGGCTTGGCCGTTTGGACCCTTTTTCCAATTTTTATCCAATTTATTTCTTCTTTTTTTGAACATGGCCATGTTACTTGTCACCCCAAGTCATGTTGAGTGATTTTCTTGCCTTTTTTCAAGTAATATTGGCTTCACATTGCTCCAAATTGCTCCACCTGTAATGTTAAACACATCACACTATGAAATGCTACAGAAATACTTGAGAAACTATGATTTTTCTAACAAAACAATTCAAAAACTATTGAATTAATAATATAAAATATGTACAAAATGACACTTATCAATATATATACATATGGAATTCTGGATAATTTTGAATTACTACAAATTGCTTTGATATATGATTACGTTGTGCTGTACTAATATTTCAAGCATTTAAAATTCGCAACTCCAACAGTGTTTAGCAGCACAACATACACATCTGCAACCTACCGTTGTTTTGGACGAAATTTTCTATTCCATTTTATTTGTTTCATTCTTTATTTCATATATTGGATGAAAGATATATTTACAATTGTGACATCATCTTGTACTGGTCATTTATCCAATATAATGGAATATGATGTGAAAAAAGGAAATAAGTAGAACAAAAAATCTGATCAATTCATTCTTTGTGAGTTCTGTTTGGAAATTGACACTAGAGCTATGTTGTAAAAATTCTCGCCTAGCCCCGATTAATCACCGCCTACGCGCTAGCTCCCCTTGTCCGCCTACGATTTTTTTTCCGATTAGGCCCGCTTAATCCCGCTCAGGTCCCGCCTAACCCCCTAGGTGCTAAGCCCCAGTCTACCGCCTAGCGAGCGTTTAGCACTTTTTACAACATTACACTAGAGAGTGATCAATTGGCTCTCCATTTTTAGGCTCATAATCGCAGTTTCAATTATCTTTGTTTAGAATTGCTTTAATCAATGGCTGACGCATAATTTTATAACTGGGGAAAATTTTATTTGGTTTTTTGTCAATATTGGCTTTACTTATTTATGTAAACCACATTTATGAATAATTCTGGATTAAATACCAAATGGGCGGCCATTATAAATAATTTTAAAGTTTAAAATGGCCCAACCCCCTCCCACTGGACCCTCACTGTTCGCCATTGATCCTGATCCAAAGATGCACCAAATGGATAGCATCTACTTACCCCACATAAATTAGCTCACATATGCGTAATGCTCCTAAAATTAGTGGATTTAATTAATAGTCTATTCAGTATCCAAATTGAAACTACAAATTATTGGAATTGAAATTACAAAATTAATATTCGATGGAAAGCTGGAATTTTTTTTGTAGCAACCTCGCACAATTTTTGACATATATATATATATATATAGGAATAGAATCAAATGAGACCATGTTATTAGAGTGAGATAATGTGAACTACTCCTGTCCACAAATTTCAAATTTTAGATGGTTGAAATTTTCTCAATTTAATGACTTTTTTTTTTAATTTATTTTAAATCAGTAAAAGGTAAGATTGTAATTGTATATAATTAGACAGTTTCAGTTTATTTAGTAATTGTTCCTAATTGATTCTTATCCCCCCCCCCCCCAATTCGCTCATCATCACCTATCTCTCGTAATTTTCCTTTTCCTATATATTCAAATGGCAGATCAAGAAGAACCCAGAGCAGAACCAGCACACCACCACCCTGCGCCCAACAAAATGACAGAAGAAGACGAAAAGAAGCTCCGCATAGAAGAAGAAGACGTCACCCCGTCAGCACGCTTCAGCTACCCAATTAGAAACCGACGTGTGAAACATGGTAAGAATTTTTTTTTCCAGCATTTTCGACTCTAATTGTGAAAATCTAGGGTTTATTTAATTTTATTTTTTATTGCGATTTTGTTGTGTTTTGGTGGAGAATGCGATTGCGAGTTGAAACCATTATCTAGGGTTTAGTTTGTTTCTTTCATATATTTTTTCGGTGATGGTGGTTAATTAAGCTTTTATTAATGGATGTTCTAGTTTATTTTCTTCTAGTCGAAGAAGAAGGATTTATATGTTTAATGTATACTTGTATTTTAGTAGGTTACTGTATAGTTATATTTTTTCGATATATACTTATATGTGTTTTGATGTATAAGTAGTTCATTTTTTATGTATTTATTTATGTTCTGTATACTTATGTGTTTTGTTGTATACTTATATGTGTTTTTTTGCATACCTATATTTGTTGAAAAAAATAGGATATTTTTATGTATATTTATATGTATTTTGATGCTTATTTAGGACCACAGACCTCATTGTGGGCATCTTCCCGAATTGCATGGGTGGTCTTATTCTTTGATCCAATAGTCTCTTGTTTCGGAGAACTAAGTGGCTCACGAGGAATGGAAAAAATATATTCTATTTGATTTGTATTTTCTTACAATTTTTTGGCTGAGATGCCAGCTGGATCGACCAATAAATGATAAAGATATTGATGAATTGTCCATACGTAAAATTATTATTTTTTACCGTATGTTTTTTATATATTCTGTTCTGACACTTAATTTTTGGTTTTTTTTTTGTGCCAGAACTGGTGTTTTGTTAATCATGGCTAAAAGAAGTAGAAAAAGTGAACAACGCGTCGAGGGCGACTGTATACAGAGTCTGATTTTATGATATAGTTAGACATAGTTTACTGTATAGGTAGTTTGAGGCAAAATTGCTTTTTTGGTCCGTTAAGTTAGCCCGTTCACTTTTAGTCCTTTAATTTTTATGGGTTGCATTTGGCAAACACTAACTTTTCTAAACATGCACATTTAGTCCGATTTTAAAATTTTGGGGATATCATCCCTAAAATGTTGAGTTGGGTCATTTTTTCTTGAAATGACTATTTTGCCTCTTTTTTGGAAAATTAAAATTAAAGAAAAAATAGAAAAATAATAATAAATTAAATAAAAAAATAAATAAATAACTTAAATTAAATTAAATAAAATGGTCGAACATATATTTTTATATTTTTCAACATTAAATAAAAATAAAAAATAATATAAATTTATTTTCTTTTTTTTTTACGTTTTCCGTCCTTTTGTTTTCTATTTTTTTTAATTTTTATTTATAGTAGAAAATTGTAAATAGATATTTTTTCCTGTTTTATTGTTTTTATTTTTTCTTTAATTTTAATTTTACAGTGAAAATTGTAAGTCTATATTTTTTTTCTATTTTTCTTTAATTTTAATTTACGATTGAAAATTACAGATATATATGTTTTTTTGGTTTTCTAATTTTTTTATTTTTACATATAGTTGAAAATTGTAAATACATATTTTTCTGTTCGTTTTTCATTTTATTTTTTTAATTTTATTTACAGTTGAAAATTATAAATATATGTTCATGTTATTTTTTTAAAATTAAATTAATTTTTTTTTGAACATATATTTTATATTTTTCAACTTTAAATAAAAATTAAGGAAAACTAGAAAAATCAAAAAAAATACATTATTTTCTTTTTCTTTTAGTTTTTCTATTTCTTATATTTCTATTTTTCTTTAATATCAATTTACAGTTGAAAATTATAGATATATATGTTTTTTTTTTGTTTCTATTTTTTTAATTTTTATATCTAGTTGAAAATTGTAAATACACGTTTTTTCTATTTTTTTTATTTTTTTTAATTTTATTTACAATTGAAAATTATAAATATATGTTCAGATTATTTTATTTAAATTAAATTAAAAAAAGTCCAACATATATTTTATATTTGTCAACTTTATATAAAATTATAAATATATGTTCATATTTTTTCTTTAATTTAATTTAATATTATATTTATTTTTATTATTTAATTTTATTGAGATATTAAACAAGTCATGTGATATGCACATGACCAAGGTTTCCATCCAAAAAATAGGCAAAATAGTCATTTCATGAAAAAATGACCCAACTCAGCATTTTAGGGATAAGATATTCTCGAAATTTTGAAATCGGACTAAATGTGCAGGTTTAAAAAAGTTAGTGTTTGCCAAACGCAACCCATAAAAATTAAAAGACTAAAAGCGAAATCGAGCCAACTTAACGGACCAAAAAAATAATTTTGCCGGTAGTTTGATTTTATTGTATAGTTAGACATAGTTTTATTGTATAGGTAGTCTGATTTTGTTGTACAATTAGACATAGTTTACTGTATACATATACTGATTTTATTGTATAGTTAGACATAATGTAATGCTTAATAATTTAGTTAATTGATTTGTGTTTATTAGTTGTTGGTTTTTTAATTATTGTTATTTTGTATATCGTAATTATTGGTCTACCCAGAATAATCTTGTTAATTGATTCTTTAGTTCACGGTCCATACATGTTTTTGTTTGAAAATTGTAATATGGGGTACAAATATGTTAAATATATAATATAATAGTATCAAATATACAGTAAATATATGTTAAATATACAATAAATAATGAGCGTGATTTTCTCTCTCTCTCTATAACTGATTTACTTAATTCACGGTCCCCACATGTTAATGAGCGTGATTTTCTCTCTCTCTCTCTCTCTCTCTCTAGCTGATTCCTTAATTCATTGTCCTCACATGTTTTTGTTTGATAATTTTAATATGCTGTAAAACTATGTTAAACATATAGTAAAATAGTGTTAAATATGCAGTAAATATATGATAAATGTACATTATACTGCATGACAAAGCACATGCGTGATTTTCTCTCTCCGAGAGTGATTTTCTCTCTCCCACGTGATTCTCTCTCCCCTAATAACTAATTCCATATTTGGATTGTCCCCACATGTTTATTTTGACAATTTTACCCTTTATGGGATTTAATTAAATGGTTAATGTATTATTATCCCAAATTATTCCTAGTTTTTGATGTAAATGAGGGAGAATTGAGATTAGTCCACACTGTCTCACCATAAAATGTGGTATCATTGGATCATCCCGTATATTTACATATTGTATTATTCATACATATTTTTTAAATTTTGGTGATCATGTTATTATTGATAGTTGTGAATTATTTTGGAATTGAACATATGGTGTAAGGTTTGGCGAGCATGTTATTTCTATATTGAGGTACAGTGACAAAACCATGAATCTGGGGTAGGAAGACCCAACTAATATTAATATAACATAAAAACTCCTGTCAGACCGTCTAACGGGTCCGACTTATTAGACGGATCTGACCCGCGGACCCGGTGGTATTTCCATAATATTAGCAGTGGTGTTTTAGTAGTTTTCAGAGACCACCGGTATTAACAGTCCTTCTAAAAAGTATTAGTAGTCCTTCCAAAAAGTATTAGCAGTTCTTCTGAAATGTAGTAGCAGTTTTCTGAAGAGTATTTTAGTATTTATCCTGAATATACTCCTGAAACGTATTAGTAGTCCCTCAAAAAAGTATTAGTAGTTCTCTAAAGAGTATTTCAGTAGTTTTCCTTAATATAATTAAAATTTTCTCCCGAAAAGTATTAGCAGTCCTTCTGAAAAGTATTAGTCGTTCTTCTAAAAAGTATTAGCAGCTCTTCTGAAATGTATTAGTAGTTCCCTGAATAGTATTTTAGTATTTCTCCTGAATATACTCCCGAAATGTATTAGCAGTCCCTCAAAAAAGTATTAGTAGTTCCATGGAGAGTATTTTAGTAGTTTCCCCGAATATAATTAATTTTTTCTCCCGAAATATATTAGTTGTCCCTCGGAAAAGTATTAGTAGTTTTTCGAAAAAGTATTAGTAATTTTCTATAATGTATTTTAGTAGTGTTCCTGCAAAGTATTAGTTTTTCTTACAAAATGTATTAGTATTTTTCCATGAAAGTATTAATTAGCTGATACTAATACTTGTATCATTTTAAATCAGTTTTTAAATCAGTTTTTTAATTCCTCCATAAATCAGTTCTTTAAATCAATCACCATCTCCATACAACTTAGATGGTATGATTGAATCATATTTTACCAATTTCAAAGCAAAATAAAAAAAGACTGAACAAAACTCAAAATCCTCCATAAAGAAAAACATATTGACATAAACAACTCTGCTACTCTCATCATCTCCCTAAAAATTCCATTAGTTATCACACTTTTCATATCATCCCCACTAGAAAAAAAAATGTGTATAAAAGTACTCCCATTTCCAATCTCTGATTTGCCGCCATGCTTATAATTTCCAACTAATACCCGTATGATGCTTTTTCGGAGTTTAATACCTTGCCTCTATTTGCGTCTGGAGGAGTTTGGGCGCTCGTGGAGGAGATTGTCTAATTTTGTGGTTTTTTGAGTTGGATTCGATCGGGTCAATTACTGGGCCAAAGCTGGGTTATATGTTGGGGCTCCGTTCGATAGGAGACCAACTCTTAATATAAAAAGAGTCTATCAGATTTTTGGCCACTTCTCCATAATAAAAATAGTTTTAACCATGTTTTCTTAGCCATTTTTGAATTCAAATTTTCACTTTCTCATTTTTCCTTTTCTAGGGACTGGTCCATTATCCGATACCGAAAAATGTTTACATCAGTTTTATGAAATATAACTAAGTACTTTATCATATAATACAAGAAGAGTATGACCGTGTCAAAATGAGTAAAAAAATACGTTTTCAAAAAATATGACTATTTTCCATTTTTACAAAACATAAGTGGACAATTTGTCCATTACCACATATAAAATATTAAAAGCAATACATCAAATTTAAAATAAGTAGAAATTTTGATTAAGTCATTGTATTTATTCAATCCCATCTTAATATTAAAAATAAATAACAAAATACAATTACATCAATATACCAAAAGAGACAAATAGAGACACAAAATAATAATTAAAAAATTCAATTTAAGTTTATGGCGTAGCTTAAAAATGTACAATTTTTTTTAAAAAATGGGCAAAGTGACCAAAACGCATAATTTTCAAAATTCACAAATAAAAGGAGGACGAAGAATGCAAGATAATTAAAGATTTTTTTTTTATATTTCTATTTTTTTATTTTAAAATTAAAAAGTGAAAGGACCAAAATCTCCTTACTTTTTTATTAAAAATTAGGGAGGCCCAATGCCCCCTTGAACCATTGATACCTTCGTCCTTATTGAGGTACATTTTCTTTTGACATTCACTGCTCTATAGTATTCACTTCTTAGTGAATTTTCTTTTGCTCTAATTGTTATGCTCCGGTGTACAATGTACATTGGTGTTTTATTTGAAAGCTACAATTACTTGTGAATCAAATATGAGATCATATCGGTTATATTTAATCGAAAGAGTTTTTTCGAAACAAACAATATTGTATAATTTTCTATCAAGATGTCATGCATAAGATAAGATTACTCAATCTAATCCTCAAAAAAAAAAAAAAAAAAAAAAAAGATAAGATTACTCGATCGGTTTGTAGTGAAGAGTTCTAAAGGAATTAAAGTTCATACACTAAATCAATGTCATTCAAGCCCAATATATTAATTAAGAATTGGGTTGGAAAACAATAGATTTAGTCGACCAACTCCGACAAAATTATGAATTCGAACTGATGTAAGTTTAGTACACGACGCGTTGTAATAAATAAACGAATATTTTGATAAAAGAATAGTATGAAAGGTAATAAGGCTAACGTGTGTACGAGTCAGCCAAAAATGTGAGAAACCACTTGCCGCCGCGGTCTGGCCATACACAACCGACCACGTGGTTCTTCGTCAGCCTCTAATTTTTTAATCAAAGAATAATAATATTACTTTTATTAGTTGTTTATATTAATAAATCATAGTATTGTATAAGGATGGTAATACCTGAAATTGACAAAGGTGGGTGGATAATTATCTTTGTCTAGCCCAAATTATATGCATAGTAATTAATTATTAAGTTTTAAGATAATCTTCATTTATTTGAGCATGAATGACATGACAATGGCGGTTATATTTTAGTCATGTAGGATGTAGTTTAGATGAGGTTTGCAAAAATAGTCCAGTAGAAATTAGGATTTAAAAAAAAATCCCATAATTTTCAAAAAACCTCTAAATTTCATTTTTTTTATAGCTCAGCCTTTTGACTTATGTTGAGCATAACAACTTTGGGCCTTTGGTCATTTATCGCTGCCACTAGGGAAAACATCGAGATGTACACACATGGGCAAAGCCAGGATTTTCGAACAGTGATGTCAATTTTCTTTTTTTTTTTTTTTTTTCATTTTGGCAGGACGAATGTCGGACCGATATTTAAAAAAAAAATAGAAAAAGGAGGCAAATATATGAAGGTGGTACCTTACAACTATTTTTTGCGGATTTTCATAATCTCCGATTATGGTTTCTCTATAATGAACTTTTTGAATAAGTGACTTATCTAAACACATATTCTAAATTAACCACCAAATAATTATTATTATGGAATAGACTTATATACAAAAATTCATTCGAAAAATACTTTCAAAAAATTGTTCATTATCAAGTTTGTAACATATATTTATGTAATAACAGCAAGACAATCATTTTATCCACTAATATACCTTAACTGAACCAGGTAATTCTTAATATTTTGAGCTAAGACAATAAGGTTTAATGACTTTTTAATTTTTTTTTGTGTGAACTAAATCTTCAGTTGAATTTCCAGTGCGGTCCAACTCAAATTTAATAGGGTCACTCCGAGATCGAATGCGGTCCACCGACCGCACTCGTCCTAAGGTACCTTCGTCCATGTGTACACGCACTGACCAATATTATAATAGGATTTGCTGATGTACAATTAAATCATCACATATAAAGAGAACAATTATGTTTGACCATTATCTCTACTCAAATCGAATTCACATGGATGTTATTTTAATTTCATTTTTTGATAGCCCAAAATTGAATATTAGCCTAAAGTTTGAAGGGCTTTTTGTAATTATCCCAAAAACTAATGGTGATAAGTTGGGTAGTGTGTATCATGATACCACATTATCATATAGCTTATGAAGCCATAATTAGTGTACAATTATATCTAAACATACACAGCAGACATGTCGAGAATCTCAACTAACACACACACACACACACACACACACACACATATATATATATATATAATTATATATAACACCAAATTTCACTACTTTTTGTTCTTTTCACGTTCTCATAATCATTAATATATAATTGCATTCTCACTTAGGAAAATTAATACATTTTTTTTTATTCGTATGAAGAAGAGATGAAAATTGAACTTATTATAGTGGAAGCATTTGTCGTATAACAATTCTGAATATCTTATAATGCACAAGGTAAATTACTTTTTCTTTTCTTTTTCAATTTACAATATTTTGTTAGAGAAAACCATTTTATCAACGGAATAATATGAACTGCAATTAGGCGTAATATATATATTAAGCTTATTGTAAGTCCAAGCGGCTACGATAATCTAGAGGGGGGGTGAATAGATTATCTCCATCTTTTCGATTTCGCCCTCTTTTTCGAACCGAATGCTCAAACAAAATAATGAAGGTGCGGAATGTAAACAACACACGTCGATTTAAAGAGGTTCAACCCACCTAGGGCCTAATCCTCTACCACCCCAGTATATCCGGGATGGATTTCAAAAAGAAAAAAGATTTTATTAATTTACCAAAAATTAATACAACACCAACTTACAACAACACCTTGAAGAGCACCACACTCTTCTTCAACAACACCTTCAAGATTATCACAATCTCTTTTGAAGATCACCACAATCTTCCGACTTGAAGAGCACCGAACTCTCCAACACCACCTTTGGAGATTACCACAATCTCCCTTTTGAAGATTACCACAATCTTCCTTCAACGGCACCTTTGAAGATCACCACAATCTTCAATCTTGAAGAATACCAAATTCTTCAACACCTCAAGAGCACCACACTCTTGAAACACCTATCACCTAGATCACCCAAGTGTATTCTTACCACAAGAATACTCACAAGGATATCTTGTGTTTGGTTGATGAATTACAATCAAGATTACACTTTGAAAAATATTACAACTCAAAAGTGCAAGTGTAATCAAGAATGAAAGCCTAGACCTCAAGATGTGAAAGTGATAGACTTAGGCTATTACAACAAGAATGTTGAAATGAATAACAAAGATTATGTGCTTGTGATATCTCTTGTTGTTTGTATCAAGTCTTGTATTTGATCCCTCAAGCTTTCATCTATTTATAGGAGAGCCTTCAAATTTGAATTCCAACATAGGCTCCTCCAAAGGCTCCTCCAACATGACTCTTCATGGGCTCCTCCATGTTTTCTTTTGTCTACAAATAAGACAAAGAGATTAAAATAAATATGGTTGTCTCATAAGGATACAAAAATCAGATTATAGAACAATCCCACATATTAAGGAAGAATGGTCTCATTTGCACAACGGTTATATTTTTTTGTCAAACTAAAGGGCAGGTTGCGTTGCGCACAATAGGGCGTTTGAAATAATCTTGAAAAAAATAATACGCAGGCGGCCGGTCGGGGTGCTCGGCCGGCCGACATCACCCCTAGCCTGGTCGACCTCTCCAAAAATAGAACAGGGAGATTTTGCACACTTGCAGTACCGGTCGACCCACTGGGCGGCCGGTCGGCCGACCGACCGGTCGACACCGAGCGGCCGGTCGACCTGCTTGATTTTTCTTCCGTCTCATTTTCTGTTTCAAAAATCATCTTCAGGTACGGGTTGCCATAGGGCGCCCGGTCGACCACGAGACACAGAAATGTTGTCCAATTTTTGTCGAAAATAAAACCCAAGAAATACTCCGAAAATTTAGTAAAAACATTTTAAACCAATCGAGAGTATTTAGGTCAATATTTTAGAACCATTGTTTTGGTGTAAAAACACATTAACACAAAATCATCAAAAGTGTTGTCCAATTTATATCGAAAATAAACTTGTAGAAATACTCCAGGAAAATATTAAAACCATTTAAATCATTTAGGAGTATTTGGACAACCTTTAAAAAATATTCTTTTGGTATAAAAACAAAATCATCAAAATCATGATAAAACCATTTATCAAACAATCTCCCCCTTTTTGATGATTACAAACCAAAACAATTTTAACGAGGTCGTTTTTTTTTTTTTTTTAAAACAAAACAATTTTACCTAGGTTAAAAAGAGCTATCCGTTGAGCGACAACATTCCGTGCAAAATAAACACAAGAATGGGAGTAGAGATATTCAAGCACATATAGCAAATGCTCCCCTATCAACAAGCATATCAAGAATAATGTAAAAGCAATTATCCATAAGCTAAAAGCTTTAGCTTTTACAATTTGTTCAAGAGCTTATAAGCTCCCCTGTCACAAAACATCATTAGACAATAATATAAGTCCGTCAACAACAATTGGACTAAAAACGAATCACAACTTATGGCTTTTATGAGCCATAGCTTATAAACTTCTTTTCGTTAAGCTTATCTTAGCTTTTATGAGCTAATGAGCTTATAACCTGTTTCTCCCCCTTTGGAATCATCAAAAAGAATGTTAGCACGATAAATACATCATATATTCATATCAAAGTGCGCAACAAAACCGATGTATCGAGCTATTTGAGCATTGAAGCTTTCTAAACCAAATAGGAGGGAAAAGTTGAATCATACGACTTGAAGAAGCTTATGAAGTATCATTTGATAAGCAAAACATGATCTCTATAAATATATAAGACTTTTGAAATCGAGAGAATCATGTAGGTGATGAATTTTTCATTGAAACATTTTATCGAACACTTGGCGGGCGTCAAAATTAGAAAATGATATATATAGCCCTTGTAAAAGTACTCAAGCCAAGTTTTTTATCACCAAATTCAATTTAACAAATATCATTCATTAACAATCAGTAAACTCATCACAAAAATATATGAATTTCATCAAGAAAAATATATATAAGCCACAAGCTTAAGGGTTCAACCCAATTGAGCTAAAGAGAGTGAAATTCTTACCATTTAATCGGTAAATATGAGCATCAATGATGATAACCGAGCTAGGTAGTCCCCAAAATATATAATTCATGCATCAAAACTCATTTGAAGTGAATTGTGTGTGAAATTTGCAAAGGAGACGAAAAATGAACCAAAAGAGCCAAAATGGCTAAGTAAAAGAACAGAGACGATTTAAGCCAAGAAATCACATTGGGCGACCGGTCAAGGGCTAGGGCGACCGGTCGAGCAGGTGGGCGACCGGTCGACCCTTGCCCTGGCAGCCCACTGCTTTTTTTGTTTTGCAAATTCCGAAGTTTGATCCAAAAATCCGATTTTTCGCCCCTAAGTTTTAAAACGTGCAAAATGCAAACGTAGACCTCATTCAATATACATTATGTCATAATCAAGCTCGAAATGAGGTAAAATACTCGGCGGTTAACGATCAAAAAGTCCGCGAGTTATCCTTGAGACGGAATTAAACACGTCTCAAGTTTTTGTTAAAAATCACAATCCCTTAAAAAATATATCGAATCTCAATATGTTTAGTTTGAACCAAATTTTGAATACGAAAATAACCGTATAATAGATACTGAACTTGTTATCCCGAAAAAATAAGAACGTTTTAAAGCTTTGGATACAACAAGTCATAAGAAGAAGTGTTTTTCAAATATTTGAAAATTTCTTTTAATGGCACTTTAATGAGATTCGTTGGGATAATTTTTGAAGTTGAGCATATAGACATAAGGTATATGGAATGTCGAGTCTATAGGAATAATACAAGAAGACATACCTCGAATTTGTTTGTCAACCGACATGCCTTTCTCAACCTTTGTCAATCTCTTCATTGATAGCCATAGAGGTTGGAATGATTCTTCCTTCTTCAATGCCTAACTCCTTCAAGAGTTCTTTTGAAATGTAACCATCTACTTGGCATTGAATGATTTGAAGTCAAGCAAGAAATCATGCTCATTTCAAGTACACCTTGCATCAACTTAGAGAACCATATCTTGCACAAATATTCATTAGTAGCACCAAAAATATTCTCATAAATATGCACAAGTTTAAACAATATTGCCCTTTTTCACAAACAAAAGAGTAGTATCAACTTTACCTTTTGTAAAATCATTTAGCAAAAATAGCTAAGTCTATCATACCATACACGGGTACTTGTTTTAAACCATACAAGGCCTTAAAAACAATCATTTGGCCTGGAAAAATTTTAAACCGGAGGTTGTTTTACATAGACTTCTTCTTGAATAAAACCATTTAGAAATTTGGATTTAACATCCATTTGGTAAAGCTTGAAATTTTCTTAAAACAAGGATGGGCAAGTAAAATGCAAATAGCTACAAAATGTGCTATGAGTGCAAATGTTACATCAAAATCGATTACCTTCTTCTTGAAAATACCTTCGAGCTACTAACCTCGCCTTTAGTTCGACCAATGTTGCCTTGGTCATCGAGTTTGTTAGGAATACCCTTTTTATCTTCTTCATCACTATCATCATAGGACATCCAATTGATCTAAGGTGTTCATAATAGAACATTTACATCCAAATATTTGGAGTACTTCATTTCTCATCTACACAACTTAACAAACTCATTAACGGCATCGCTTATATAAGCAAGAAAAAATAGCCCAAGTGTAAAAACATGCCTCAATCACAAAATATCTTGCATAGTAGAAATAGACACTATATATAGAGACCATGAAGCAAGAAGCACATACTATGCTTTTAGAATATCATTAAGAGTCTAATAAATCATGCACGTTCAAATAAGCTTAAGAAAGCTATAAAAGGTCTCTTTTGAAATTTGCAAATCCGATATCATATAGTTGAGACCTTATTTAAAAGAAGTATTTGAACAAGAGTTGACAAAGCAAATATGTGCAATCAAATATCGAATAGTGCCTTTCAAAAATCTAAAAATCCTCTTAATGGCACTTGTATGAAACACTATGAAAAAAACAAGCACATAGGCATATGGCAATACACAAGTAAACGTACCTCGATAATTTATGCCTTTTCTTGACAAATAATGATGAAAATGGCCATTTGTGAAAATATGTAAATCCTACACAATTCTTAAAACAAATCTAGCACAAATCATAATGATAAAAGTGTAGGCTAAAAGATATCACAAGTAAGCTCATGCCATAAAAAATCCATACGAGATGATAACACACTTTAGTCTATAAAAATGCACAAGAGTTTTAAAAACATCATATAAGGTCTTCTTTTTCAAAAATATTTTAAAAGCACAAATATATATTGAAGACCTTAATTAAAAAAATAAATATTTGAAAACTCATTTTGCAATTAAGACACAAATAAAAGCATGCATAATAACAAAATAAAATGCATATTTAAATAGGGAGATACGGGTTACCAATTACGCCATTTCCATGGGTTGTGCCTTTCCCATTCTTGATGATATCTTCTTCTTTGAAAATCATCTTGTTGATGATGTCTTTGCCATTTCAAGGATTGTGTTCTTCCCATTTTTGATTATACGCTCTTCTTGAAATTGGCTTTGTTGAGAATAGTTTCTCCTTCTTTGATCAAATGAAACAATCATTTGATATCCTCTTGGCGGTATAAATTTTCTTCGATCATTATTTCACGGATACCTAATATGACATTGTTTTGTGGTACCCTCATGTGTTTGGGTCCTTTGGGATTAGTCTTGAGACTTTTAGGTCTCCAACAATAATTAGAGCTATTTCTAGCCCGACAAGTATTTACCGTATGACCCTTTTTACCGCAATAAAAGCATGTAATAATTCTAGGAGCATAATGACCAACGTCTTAGAGACTTGATTCTTTTTCATGTGATTGACATCCTTAGGCTTATGATCAAGTTCTAGTTTGAATTATCACAACAATCAACAATATTGGTCATTCTATCGGTACTCAAGTTGGATTTAGATAAATCATTTTTCAAGCAATTTATATCCTCAACAAGAGTACTATTTTCTTTCTCAAGGTTTCTAACCTTATCAAGAGTGGTGGTGTGAGCACATGATAGTGATTCATAGGAAGTAAATAAACTATCCTTATCATTTTTCAAAACAATGAATTCCTTTTTCAAATTTTTGTATTTAACAAGTAAGTTTTGGAATTCATCTTGTAGTTCATCATAATCATTTTGCAAATCACTATAATCATTTTGAATAGCAATATCATAGGAAGTAGAGGGTTTAAGACATACCTCATTTTTTCTTCGATGCCCATAAAACAATATTCAACTTCTTCATAGTTGGAAGTTGTAAGAGGCTTGTTCCTTAGATTTGAGCTTGTATCCCTTTGAGAAGTAGATGCTTTTGTTTGACTCCTTTCATTTGCAAATACTCCATAGATGGCTTCTAATTTTTGCCATACTTCATGTGCCGATCAATTCCTACAAAATGTTCATATTCCAAATTAGTAAATGAACAATACAAGATATTTAGAGCCTTACCGTTTAAGGAGATGATTTTCTTCTCTTCATCATTGAGCTTTTTGAAGCCTTTTGAGGTGTGTGGTGTATCTTTCATCGGAATGGATTCTCCATTAATGACGGTGTTCCAAATGTCGAACCCGCAACCTTGTAGATAGCATTCCATTCTTTCTTTCCAAAAATTAAAATTCTTGGAATCAAATAGTGGTGGCTTGGTGGTGGAGGTCTTAGGAAAGATGAGCTTCGTTCGTAGCCGTCGATCGTTTCTCTTCACTCGCGATGTGAAACGAGCTTGCCAAAGAGTTTGGCTTTGATACCACTTGTAAGTCCAAGCGGCTACGATAATCTAGAGGGGGGGTGAATAGATTATCTCCATCTTTTCGATTTCGCCCTCTTTTTCGAACCGAATGCTCAAACAAAATAATGAAGGTGCGGAATGTAAACAACACACGTCGATTTAAAGAGGTTCAACCCACCTAGGGCCTAATCCTCTACCACCCCAGATATCCGGGATGGATTTCAAAAAGAAAAAAAGATTTTATTAATTTACCAAAAATTAATACAACACCAACTTACAACAACACCTTGAAGAGCACCACACTCTTCTTCAACAACACCTTCAAGATTATCACAATCTCTTTTGAAGATCACCACAATCTTCCGACTTGAAGAGCACCGAACTCTCCAACACCACCTTTGGAGATTACCACAATCTCCCTTTGAAGATTACCACAATCTTCCTTCAACGGCACCTTTGAAGATCACCACAATCTTCAATCTTGAAGAATACCAAATTCTTCAACACCTCAAGAGCACCACACTCTTGAAACACCTATCACCTAGATCACCCAAGTGTATTCTTACCACAAGAATACTCACAAGGATATCTTGTGTTTGGTTGATGAATTACAATCAAGATTACACTTTGAAAAATATTACAACTCAAAAGTGCAAGTGTAATCAAGAATGAAAGCCTAGACCTCAAGATGTGAAAGTGATAGTTTTAGGCTATTACAACAAGAATGTTGAAATGAATAACAAAGATTATGTGCTTGTGATATCTCTTGTTGTTTGTATCAAGTCTTGTATTTGATCCCTCAAGCTTTCATCTATTTATAGGAGAGCCTTCAAATTTGAATTCCAACATAGGCTCCTCCAAAGGCTCCTCCAACATAGACTCCTTCATGGGCTCCTCCATGTTTTCTTTTGTCTACAAATAAGACAAAGAGATTAAAATAAATATGGTTGTCTCATAAGGATACAAAAATCAGATTATAGAACAATCCCACATATTAAGGAAGAAGAATGGTGTTTGCACAACGGTTATATTTTTCTTTGTCAAACTAAAGGGCGACGGTTGCGTTGCGCACAATAGGGCGTTTGAAATAATCTTGAAAAAAAAAAAAATACACGGGCGGCCGTCGAGTGGGTGCTCGACCGGTCGACATCACCCTAGCCGGTCGACCTCTCCAAAAATAGAACAGGGAGATTTTGCACACTTTGCAGTGCACGGAGGTCGACCCCAGGCGGCCGGTCGGACCGATTCGGTCGACACCAGAGCGGCCGGTCGACTGCTTGATTTTTCTTCCGTCTCATTTTCTGTTTCAAAAATCATCTTGGTGCGGGTTGCCCTATGGGCGGCCAGGTCGACCACGAGCAGAGTAAATGTTGTCCAATTTTTGTCGAAAATAAAACCCAAGAAATACTCGAAAATTTAGTAAAAACATTTTAAACCAATCGAGAGTATTTAGGTCAATATTTTAGAACCATTGTTTTGGTGTAAAAACACATTAACACAAAATCATCAAAAGTGTTGTCCAATTTATATCGAAAATAAACTTGTAGAAATACTCCGGAAAATATTAAAATCATTTAAATCATTTAGGAGTATTTGGACAACCTTTAAAAAATATTCTTTTGGTATAAAAACAAAATCATCAAAATCATGATAAAACCATTTATCAAACACTTATGTCAAGCTAATTGATATTTTAATTTCCTTGATTGATAAAATGAAGACAGTAAAATTACGAGGTTTTGAGCTCAAATCTTATTAGTATGTACCTGTTTCCATAATAGTTGTTAGTTGATTACAAATTATTGTTACGTTTTTAAAGATTGATTAATTCATAATTGTTATAAATATGAATATATGATTCATAATCATAATATAATAATGTTCTTGATTTAGTAACAAAAACTGTGAAATATTAGCTGAGTGAAACAAGAACTCGCACATGCATCAGAAAACAAAACCAAAAATAAATAAAATTATAAATAAATTAAAGTTGGAGATGTTAGGAAATTACGGACCGGAACAAAGCCATGACAATAGTGATGTGAGAAAAATAAAGGTAAAATGACACAAATATTTTTACGTGGAAAACCCCCAAATAAATTTGAGGTAAAAACCACGGGCAAGTGTAGGAGCAATTCACTATAAAAATAGGGATTACAACACCTTCTCTCTAAATACAAGGAGAAACTATATCACTCTTTCTCTCTTGAAATAGGAGAAACTAATACTCTAGAATGAGGAAATACTTTGCAAACTAAAATTGAGAACTTGATAATTTGCTTGGGATGATCTTCTTCTCCCGTATTAGCTTTATTTATAGGCATTGCAAATTCACTATTATACCTAATTTGCTAAGACCTTCAACAATGGCTGCCATCACATTTTACATGCCAATTTAATTGTCAAAGTTTTGCCCACAATTTTTGACAAAAAATAGTCTACAAAACCGACTTTACTTTTTGACATTCTCCCACTTAAAGTCATTTTGTAACTCTTTCATCATTCTCTACACTTGCCACTCATGTTGCTTACGTTTACGCTAGGCCACACGAGGATCGCACCATTCGAACTTGCCGGTGTTGATTGGTTTGGTCATGTAGTCGCTAGGTTTTCATCGTATGGATCTTTTGCATATCCACACTTCCATTTTCCACTACTTCTCGAACGAAGTGATCTTGAACTCCTATGTGCTTTGTCCTTGAATGTAATTTGGATTCTTTGCAATATGCAAAGCACTCTCATTTGTCACAAAACAAAACAATATTTTCTTGTTTGTGCCCGAGCTCCTCCAAGTAACCTTTGAATCCAAATTGCTTCTTTGCAAGCTTGTGTAGCTGCCATGTATATTCGCTTGATTGTAGACGAGCTACAACGATCTGCATAGATTTTGAAACCCGACTTACTGACTCTCCCGCAAGTGTAAACACATAACCCGTAGTGGATTTTCTTTTATCAAGATCACCAAAGCAAAATCCGAATCAACATAACCCCGACAAGTAAAATCGATCCTCCATAACATAATGCAACATCCGGTTCCTCCGATGTACCTCGAAACCCTCTTCTTTGTATCCCAATGCTCTCTACCAGGATTCGCCATGTATCGTATTGCTCCCACTTGCTTGTGCAATGTCCGGTCTTGTACATATCATAGCGAACATTAGACTCCCCACTGCTGATGCATACGGTACTCGAGACATTTCCCTCATCTCTGTTTCATTGCTAGGACACATACTTGAGGATAACTTGAAATTAATAGGAAGAGGGGTAGAAACTGGCTTACAATCTTGCATGTTGAAGCGTCGCAAAATTTTCTGAAGTAGTTCTTCCGAGAAAGCGGATCTTCCTATTATTTCTGTCTCGGTGAATTTGCATCCCTAGAATCTTGTTTGCTGGTCCCAAGTCCTTCATATCAAACTCCCTAGCCAACTGTGCCTTCATTTCTTGGATCCGATTTTTATTGGGGCCTGCCACCAACATATCATCCACATACAACAGCAAAATAATAAAATCATTATCATCAAACCTTTTGTAGTAGGCACAATGGTCTGAACTAAGTCTGTTGTATTCAAGGCTCATTATGAAGGAATCAAATCTCTCGTACCAACACCTCGGCCTTTGTTTGAGACCGTCACAGAGATTTGTTCAACCCGCAAACAAAGTTCTCTTTACTGTTTCAAAAAACCTTACGGTTGAAGCATATAAATTTCTTCTTCAAGTTCTCCATGAAGAAATGCAGTTTTTACATCTAACTACTCCAGATGTAAGTCAAAAGTAGCACACATCGCCAGGACTACTCTGACTGTCGTGAGTCGAACCACCGGGAAAATATCTCATTGAAATCAATACCCTCTTTTCTCGAGCATATCCTTTTACCACGGTCTTGCACGATACCGCTCTACTTGATCGTTGCTATCCCGCTTGATCTTGTAGACCCATTTATTACCAATGGCTTTTTTTTAGTGTGGTAACGGTACAAGTTTCAAGTTTGATTCTTGTGGAGAGCTTCAATTTCTTCATGCATTCTTTGTCATCCATCGAGACGATCCGAGCTTTTTGTAGCTTCATGGAAAGTTGATGGCTCTCCATCCTCCGTTAAAAGACAGAGTATGCAACATTGCTCTCCATAACATACTACGATTGCCAAGCAGTGGTGGCTTTCTCTCACGACGAGTTGACCGCGTCTTCTTGAACATCGACTCAACTTGTTCTTGTACTCGTGCTCTGCACGCTTGAGAAGATTTCGAATCTTCATTCTGTAGATTATTTTCCACTAGCACTGTAGTAGTCTCCTGGTTCTCTTTTAATGTGTTGCTATCTCCCTTGTCTTGCAGTTTATCTTCTGCAAATATCACATCTCTCGATGACGACCTTGTGGGTAGTGGGATCCCACAGCGATACCCTTGACTCATCAAAGATACCCCAAGAAAATACATTTTTCGGACTTTGGGTCCAACTTCGTTCTTTCTTGGTCATTGTACATCACATACACAGGACTTCCAAAAGTATGTAAGCGAGAATAATCAGCAGACTTACCAGTCCACATCTCCATGGGTGTTTTCAGATCAATCGCAGTTGATGGCGACCGATTGATCACATAACAGGCGGTTTTGACCGCCTCTGCCCAGAATGTCTTGGGTAGACTTGCGAGTTCTCAACATTGCTCTTGTTCTTTCTAACAAGGTTCGTTCATTCGCTCCGCCACTCCATTTTGTTGGTGTGTACGCCACCGTAACTTGTCTTTTGATGCCTTCTTGTTGTGAAAAGACTCAAATTCATCACTTGTATATTCTCCTCCATTATCAGTCCTTAGACACTTGATCTTTTTCCCAGATTCAAGTTCTATTTGAGCTTTGTATACTTTGAAGACTGGAAATACATCGGTCTTCCTTTTGATAGGATACACCCAACATCTCCTGGAATAATCATCAATGAAAGATACAAAGTATCTCGCCCCTCCTAGGGATGATAGTGGTGCTTGCCAAACATCGAGTGAATCAACTCTAAGATGCTTTTACTTTTAGATGTTGATCGCGAACTTTAATTTGTGTTGCTTACTTGTAACACAATGCTCACAAAATGGTAAAGATACCTTTGTAAGACCAGGTAGTAGCCACATTGGAGAGAATCTTCAATCCTTGTTCGACATGTGGCCAAGTTTGTGGTGCCACATTATCGTTGATTCTTCTGCTTTGAAACCCGCAATCGCAACATAAGCTTCTCCTCCTTGCATTGTCTCACCTTTAAGCATATACAAATTCGCGGCGAGTTTCTCCGCCTTCATTACTACAATAGCCCCTTTCACGATCTTCATGATCCCATCCTCAATACGAGTTTTACATCCAACATCATCCAATTGTCCCAAAGACAAAAGATTCTTACGTAGGCCCTTCACATGTCGTACCTCACGAATGGTGCGAACGTACCATCAAACATTTTTATTTTGATAGTACCAATACCAAGAATATCAGGCATGATCATCCCCCATAAATACTGAGATCCTCCAGAGATTGATTCGTATGTATGAAACCATTCTCGTAGGGAGGTCATGTGCCAAGTTGCTCCGAGTCTAAAAGCCGGACATCGGAAAATAGTTTTACGCTTTGGCGTTGGTTGTTGCTTCGCCGTATAAAACTTCTCCATTTTCGAGAGTACTTGCAATATTCCTTGAGCATTTGATGACTCGGTCGCTTACTCTTCTTACTCCAACAATCCTTCTTGAAGTGCCCTCTTTTGCCACACGATTTAGCACTTGATGTTCTTTTTACTCCGGATTTTGATCTACCATGACTTTGACTCCCCTGGAGCCACGTTAAAGTGGATCTTCCTCTCACCATCGCCAAAGCTTCCGCTTGCATTTGCGAAATTGCTTGTCTGTCTTCTTTGTTTATGTTTATGCTACCGCTCTCCTCTTCTAGTATAGCGTGCAATTTCATCAAGACTAGATAGTCCGAAAGGATGTTGTTCGTCAGGTTGATGATGAGTTGATCGTACGAATCTGGTAAACTTTGGAGCAAAAGTTCCGCACGTTCAACAACTTCTATTTTGTAACCCATTGAGGTGAGTTGCGAAAATAGAGTATTCAAGGTGTTGATATGGTCGACCAAAGTGGTTTCCGCCATACGAAGAGTATACAATTTTCTTTTTAAGAAAATCTTGTTGTGAAGTGACTTGACCTCGTACAATTTTGTTAGAGTATCCCATATCTCCTTTGCCGTCTTCTTTCTCCGCCACTTTCTGGATAACACTCCATCGGCTAATGCTAAGTGCAGATCAGCAATTGCATTGCCGTCCATCTCGTTCCACTTGGCATCGTCGGTGATATCTGCGGGCCTGTCTCCAATTGCCGACAAGCAATTGTCTTTCCTCAAAATAGCCTTAATCTTCATTTTCCACAATGAGAAATTATTCCCATTGAACTTCTCTACATCGAACTTTGTCGTCATTTTGTTCACACCCGATTTTGATTTTTACTTGAACCGAATTTCACTATTCACGTGAATAGTGCGTGAATAGTACCCGTGAACAGTAACCCCTAAACCAATGGCTCTGATACCACTTTGTTAGGAAATTACGGAAGGAACAAAGCCATGACAATAGTGATGTGAGAAAAATAAAGGTAAAATGACACAAATATTTTTACGTGGAAAACCCCAAATAAATTTGAGGTAAAAACCACGGGCAGTGTGGAGCAATTCACTATAAAAATAGGGATTACAACACCTTCTCTCTAAATACTGAGGAGAAACTATATCACTCTTTTCTCTTGAAATAGGAGAAACTAATACTCTAGAATGAGGAAATACTTTGCAAACTAAAATTGAGAACTTGATAATTTGCTTGGGATGATCTTCTTCTTCTCCCGTATTAGCCTATTTATAGGCATTGCAAATTCACTATTATACCTAATTTGCTAAGACCTTCAACAATATGGCGCCATCACATTTTACATGCCAATTTAATTGTCAAAGTTTTGCCCACAATTTTTGACAAATAATAGTCTACAAAACTGACTTTACTTTTTGACAGGAGATGCTACAAATTTGTCAAGTTTGATAAGTACATGGCAACATGACAACTTATCATCTCCTATATATTCAGTGTCAAATGTGAATTCTTTTATTTATAGGAACAAGTGGGACATAAATATATCATATAACTTGTACCATATATTGTGCAAATAATTTTCGTGGAATAAAATATCCCACCGACATTGTTCAGTAAACTTGAAAAGCAAATTTAGGAAATTATAGGTTGAAATTGGATATTTTCCCATGCATATCCGTTTCTCTGAAGATTTTTTTTTTACCCCAAGTTTTTTTCTTCTGAAAATACTCTATTCACCCACTTTTATTTATCATTAATTATGTTATGCATTTTCCCACAAATTATATTATTTCACTTATTCACATATTTTTAACTACTAATCATATTCAACCATCATTTTAATATTTCTATATCATATCAACTTTCATCATTATATTTCTATCTCATATCCAGTTACATTCTTTTTTGTTTAGAAAATATCCAGTTACATTCTTAAAATCCACTATTCTTCGTTACAAAAAAATCATCACTATTCTCTAATAAAAAAAGGGATACCCAATTGCATGCACTATAAGTAGATTTATTTTATAATCAAACTTGTTTCCATAAATATACTTCTTCCGAAAATATTATAAGCTGCTATATTGTGTGTTGTGTGTGTACTGTGTCTCACCTATTATGACAGTTTTATACAATTCTTTTTGGAAGAAGAAATAAAAGGAAATTAGAGCTATATATATGTATATATTTCAAAAAAAAAAGGAAAAATATATGCCAAGAATTAAAAGTGATGTCCATGATTTATATTATTGGGTTTTTCACGTACGTAGCAAATGGTTAAAAAACACGTGTCTCAAAAAAATCGCTAAAAAATATTTTGACATTATGGGAAGTGCCAAAAATCCGACCGACTCTTCATATTATAACATGGCATGATGGCCTGCATAAATTACATGCATGCCCTGATTTCTATTCTTGGTCAGTTGGTCTGAAAATGCCAAACTTTCACTTATTTTGTTATTTTATTTAATTTTAATTTTTGAAGCTGTAAAACCTAATGGCATACAGCTGGATATTGTTTTGCATCACAATATCAGGTGGTGCTTTCATTACAACTGGCCTAGCTTAGTACAGGCATTTATTGTGACACTGATTAGTTTGTCCTTTTTTGTACTTTTACAATCTCCTTTCTGAATATAAGGAATTTTTCAGCAATTTGTATGCCCCATAATTGTTCATGTTTTCTGTGATCATGACTAATTTGAAGGTCTAGAAAGATAGTTGAAAGAAAATTACAAAACAAATAGAGGCTGTAAACCTAGCAAAATTACTCACCACTATTAATTCCGCCCACAAAAACTATAAAAAATCTTGAGTTGGCAAATGGATCAGGTCGGACGGTGCTAGCTTACCTAGCCAAAGAAAAAAACCGGATCGTATCAAAATTTTATTGGGCCGATATTATTTTGGAGTCCCAAGCTCGGATCAACCCATGAAAAAATATATGTCGAGCCGATCGGGATTTCGGGTCAAATAGGCTTGACTCTTTTTGGATTTACAATATCACAACCCGACTCAATCCTATCATCGGGCCAGGCTGTTTTGTTTTTTACCGCTCCAAACAAATCCGAGATCCTATAAAGATTTTCACATCACCTAGAGCCTCAATTAGGTATTTTAAATTCCACGATATTTACAACTTTTAACCCATGTTTTAAAAGTTAATTGGATCAATCAATTCAACCTTGAACAATTGGTTAATCTAGTCTAATTATCCTTTAAAAAATATTTTTACGTTCAGATTTTTCACTTTTTTTAAAAAAAAAATATTTTCTTTAGTTTTATAGGATGAATAAAGCCTTAAAATTGGTATTTGTTATATATACATTATGTTTATTTGATTTTTGAGTTTTGTTATATATATTTTTCTAGTTGGTTATTTCTTTTTAGTTTTTAAAATGTATCATATAACAACTATTCTATTTCATACCTTTTATACAATATAATAAAAATAATAATAATTAGCTTTCATTTAATTGGTTGGACCGACGGTTGAATCACTCAGGATGAGATCTCATGTTCCAAATTCCTGTTCTATATTCCGTATTCCAATATATTGAATGAAATGTACAACTATGAAACCATCTCATTCTTAAAACCAGCGTTCTTAAGACCAAAGAGTCGGGTGGAAAGGGGGGGAAAGCTCTCCGTTCCTGGTTCTCCTATAGCTGGAACCTCCGGAAATAATGTGCATATGTCATTCATCCGATATAATATAACAGGAAATTGAAACATGAAATCACAGACCGCTCCGATCAATTAAACCCGACCAACAACACGACCAATTTGATCTTAGATAATTCGATCTTAAATATATTGCATTTAAGAAACATATTGTCTAATAAAAATAATCTCATATCATTCTTTCATTCGTCAGTCGCAGATAAGATTTGTTTTGTAGAAAAAAACACGTATAGGTCTATGTAATGTAGGTCTTTAAATTAGGCAACATTTGTTTGGTTTATTTAAGTGTACACATAACATGTACGTATACACAAACTCTCCATAGCTATCTCCTACACACAAGCTATTCAAAATTAATTTGAAAACAATATCACAAAGTATCAAGTGATCAGCACAAATATCAGTACAACATATCTTCTGCAGATTTAATCTCCAATCAATGTTGTAAAAATGCGCTAGACCAAGGCGATTTTGCTCAAACCGCTGAGAAAAATTGCCTCTGCTGCAAAAAATCGGATCTAGACGGTCTAGGCGGCAAAAGCTTAAATCATAAAAAATCAGACAAAATTAAAAATAAAAATTTAAAAGTTTGTTATATTCCTAAGTACTAAGTGCTGAGCTGCCGCGCTGACTAGCGTCAAACGATTTCTGCAACCTCATCTCCAATAAACATAATTAATGATATATGGCCAAGTATCAAAGCCCAACAAGTTCAATTAAAGAGACACATCTCGATTGTAATAAAAGCATGGACACAAATGGATCGTATGATTCAATCACACACACACACACACATATATATATATATATATATATATGATGAAAAATTTTAAAAAATCTATTTGCAACCATAATGAACGCGCATTTGGAGATACATAAACATTTACATGTTTTATTAGATTTCGATCTATCTATTTTTTTGTGAAATTGATTTGAGCGTCGTAGGATTTCAAGAACAATCTCAACAATAGCCTACGCTTAAAATGATTTCTAGTTCGAATTTGATAATATTGGAGATAATTTCAAACGTCACAAATTAACTAATTAGTCAAAATCATCTAGCAAACTTTGATAGGCCACAAAATGCCAAGTTGCATGGCTACATCTCACCACCTTATCAGTTATGAGTATCAACATCATAATCATCAATTCAATGATTAGGAAAACAATTAAGATAAAGATGGATTTGTACCTGTCTTATGTTTGTCATGTCCAAGTGAAATACGCATCTACGATATTGGTTGGCATACTATGAGAGTTATTAAATAGGTTCTATGTATCCCAAACCAATGTTGTAAAAAGTCTTGGCGAGGAATAAAAAGTCGGCAAGTGGCGGTAATTTTTATTCGGTTATAATTTGGATTATAATGTTTGAATCGGCAATAAGACCGAAATTGAATCAAAAAGTTTTGACGAGGTTAGGCGGGATCTGGGTGAGATTAGACGAGATCTAATAGGAAAAAAAATATAGGCGAACAAAGGAATCTAGCCTAACCTCAAGGCGGGGAATTAATTTTAAAATATTTAATTAATTTAAATTTATATGCGGATATTTACAATAGAGACCGTACCCCCATCATAATTTTAATATCCCCTCTTCTAATATTTCCTTTTCTCAATCAAATATCTTTCTAACTATTTTCTTCTTTTGGACCATTGCTTCAACCAATAAAAAAATCAAAAAAAAAAAAGTTCTTTAACTCGCGTGGCCCATATGAAACGATTTTGTGTTCAGCTGTTCCTCTCTCTTCATCAATAATATTTGCCTCTCAATAGTAGGAGAAATGATATTGGAGAAAAATATCCCCTCCAATATCGCATTGTGGATGCTCTTACAATCATTTACATAAGAGTTAAGGTGAAAAAATATATTGGATCTAGTTATATATGCATTTAAATTTTCTTTTCAATTTTCCTTGTTTAATTTATTAGAGTTTTAAGGCTCAGATAGGTTTGGTTGTAGGACACATTTAATGATAAAAACTATATGGGACTAACCGATCAAAGAAAAAAAAAGAAAAACTATATGGGACCAACAAGCTTTGAATAATGTATAACAATTGTGCATTGATGTTCCCAAAAAAAATAAACGGATAAATGAAACATTACAAGAAAAATCAGTTTACCTACAGAAAAATCGTTTGATAAGTATTAAGATAACTGCAAAGTATAGATAAAATTGTTATAGGTAAAAATTTATTTAGAAAATCGAAGTTGGTAAATACCTACAATATTTATGTCGTCGATAAATTTAAAAAGTATCGGTGATCTATGTCGTTATAGCTTGGGGAAAAATAATATTTATTATTATGTAGATATTATGTAGATAACTATAAAATTTAGCAACAAAATCATTTTTATCGGTAAATTCTGTCCATAAACAAAAAAATTGTAGTCAAAATTCTAAATAAAAATTTAGTAAAATGAATATGATTTCAATCTTTTAAATATTATATATTAAAAAGATAAAGAACAAATGTGGCGTTAGACATTGAGTTCATGTTCTTGAGAATTAAAAATGTACTTCAAATATTATCCAATTTTTTGTGTTTTTGAGTTTTTATAAACAAAAAACAATAGATAATCATAATAACAGATATTTATAGCAACTCATGTTAATTATGTATTTTCACGTTGACGTTTTTCCATATTGTATTAATGGGGGAAATGGTGTAGTGACTAGTGGTCGCATTAATATTTGGTAACCTCTAAATGAATTGACTCAACATCAGATATTTTATTATAAAACTAAAATAATAAATATCTTAAAACAATATTTCGTACCAATAAAGACAATGCTTTTTTTTTTTGAGTTAATTTTAAAGACAATGTTTTTAAACACATGGACGAGGAATAAATGTAAGAAAATAGAAATTGATGGGCTCCAGTAGGGCAAGCCCAATGGAATTGTATTTAAGTCTATGGACCTAATTCTTATTCGGTTATAATTTGGATTATAATGTTTGAATCGAATCCAATAAGACCGAAATTGAATTAAAAATAGTTTGAAAAATAGTTTGAGAAAATACAATAATAAAATTGGGAAGTGTCATAATAGCTTAATTGAATTTATGAGAGAAAAGATTAAAGTGTCATTACCAAAAAGGAAAATAAAAGTTTGGTTGAATTATAACAATTAACTATTGATACTGATGAGGGGTAAAATTGTATTTTTCTCTTTTGCATTTAATTATTCATCTAATTCATATTAATCAATTATTAGCCTATAAAAAATATTAATTGCGATAAACCATAAAAAAGGTCTACAAGGTCCAACTTATTACACCTGTTAGACGATCTAACCCAAGTCTTTGTCAGTAAATTTTACTGCTTAATTTTATTTGCGCTCTAGATTATTCTCCTACACATTACTGCCTTAGGTATCAGAGGGGTTTCCCCGGAACAAATTCAGGATCTTCCTAACCTTATTTGCGTGTTGTGGATCAGTTCCCGACATGTGGATTGGACTTCGGACCGGGGTGAACTGCTTTACTTCTCCGCAGCATCAAATATGATATATATAACTTATAACAGATTCATTTATATAAATAGTAAAATTAGCCATTATCTCACGCTTTTCTCCCTTGTCATTAATAAGCCCTCTGTCTAATAAAAACAAAGGATTTAGATAAAATGGTGTCATTTAGAGAAATTAGAAGGTTTAGCTAAGCTGCATTGTTGCTAAAGAAGATGAACACTTTCAGGCCAAATCAACTGCCAGACTTTTAAATGAAGATGTTTAATAATAAGGGTTACACAAAACACCCTGAGGTTTGGGCTAATTAAAAAAAAAAACCAGAGAGTTTTGAAAATTACAATAAACCCTTTGAGGTTTGTGATCCCATCTTACATTTTCCCCATTTATAAGCAAAAACATATCAAAAACCCCTGATATTTATAAGAATACTACAATTACCCCCTTCAATTTAACACATAATCAAACTTGATGAGGTTTTTTTGTAATTAGCCTGAACCTCAGGAGTGTTTTTGTAATTATCCCTAATAATAGTTTTGTTTTTCAGACTCTTTCAAACTCACTTCAATTGAAGCCATTTTGCTTTTCTGTTGAGAAAATATCTCAGCACAATGAAATGGCAAGAGAATCTCCATTTTTAACCTGCTGAAATGAGTTTGTTGAACTAAGATGAAAATCAAATGCCAATGAAGTAAACAAATGAACAAAATACCCAAAAAAAGAAAGAAAAATTCATTTCATATGTCATATCTCCCAAAGTACATGACTGATAACTGTAAATCTTGAAAACAAAAGAATACATGACTAAATTAACAAGAATAACCCCCAGCAGCTTACATAAAGAATCAAAGAATAATAAACCAAACAAATGTTGCCTAATTTAAAGACCTATACTTGTATTTTCTCTACCTGAAAACAAATCTTATCTGCAACAGACAAATGAAAGAATGATGATGATAACAAATTTCTCTACCTACAAAGAATGACAACCGTATACGTATGAAAAAAATAATCGAACATGTAAACGAACGGTTCAGCTCGGCTGAGAGAACGATGAAAACGAGCTGCCCGCGACATCAACCGGTGTCCAAGCCGAGACAGTGTAAAGAGGTTGATCCAACCAACTCAGTGTAATAGAAGAGACATCACCATTTTCTTGCTTTTCCACTCTATAATTCTCACTAGAATACATTTTCAACATCATTTGTCCTTGAAGTAATTCCCTCTCATCAATCCCCATGCATCGAAAACCCCCTTGCTCCATCACCTGTCGCCACTTGTCGAACGTTTGGTGCCTTTCGAGTCTCTCCCGTCCGTCGCAAGCCACGATATTCCGAATTTCGAGTGGAAACATTTCCTCGATCTTGACCCTAACCGGGCTGTCCAACGGAAGGCTCGAATCGATAGAGTCGAAAACTGCCGAATAGTACTTCAACGAATTACAAAGTCTCGCGTTCAACCCGAGCTCGTCGTGTGCCGCTTCTTGTTCCGCCATAATAACTGCTCGAGCGTTTGTGCTCCGAATCAACCCCAAAAAGTCCCGTACCGTTCCTCCCGTGCTATCGTACAGCATTTTGTGCAACTGAAATACGCAGTTCACCGCGACGGTTTCTCTCTCCTTGACGTGAAGCATCCACAGCCGTACATCTTCCAGCCGATCGACGACCGGATGGAACTCGAACGGCAGATTCAACGCCTCAGCGAATCCCGCGAGTCGATCGCCCGTTTCGATCAGTTCTTGTTTCGATTCGCCTATACCCGTGATTCTGACATGGCTCGGAGGATTAGGCCTCAATGCCAAACTCTGAAACAGACTAGGCCACTGCAGCCCTTGCTTTACGTCGAAATCGATTATGTGAACTCGGTCCTTCCCTTCGAACGCTCTCAACAGAATCTCGTTAGACGTGAAATGAATGAACTTCGGAATCGGGCTCACTTGGTTCAAGAGCCTCATCGCATTGCCACTCTCGTCATCGACACGATCGAGCTCCCGCGGGGTCGTGATGTGGAAAATATGCGGCCACAGCCTCGCTACTCGCAAAGCTAAGCCCTCCGTGAAGTAAGCAACGAGACGGTGTACCGGGGAGCCTCGGGGAGAAGCAATCTCCCCGAGCCTAGCAAGACAATGATTAGTGGCAGCAACATTCTTCAACCCGATTTGTTCGACGCAAGCCACGAGTAAACTAACAAGCTCAACACATTCGTGTTCCGTTTGGTTATTTTCCCCGTTATGCCCCGCTACGACAATTTCGGCACTTCTGGTCGAATTAGGCGGAGATGAACCATTACCAACGCTGTGCTCCACCGGATGATTACCACTCGGACCAAGACCCAAACCATGCCGACTCTCGGAAGAAGTACTCGACGATCCCGACGCCTCCCTCTCGGGACACTTAATTGTCCCACTCCCACCATTCTTTTTCCCCAAATCAGTAATCTCAGTCACAACAGAATCGAACCACGGTATATTCGACAACGGCGGCAAAGGCGGCGCTATTACATTGCTCGGCATAAAACACACCCTTTCTTCCTCCCCTGAACATGAAAGTGAGAACGGCGGGCCTCCTTCGATCTGTGGAACGGACCGCGGCAGATTAAAACCCGGATGAAACCAGAACCCCTCACTGCCCAATTGGCCTAAACTCAAATGCCCCTCTTCGACAGGCGAATTATCGGGTTTTACATTGCCCCTTTTCCTCTTCACCCTATTCATGTAACCCTCATCATCATAAGATACTTCTCCAGCATACCTCTTTTTCAAGCTCTTACTTTTTTCCCAAAAATCATCTCTGTTTTTTCCCATTCTACCCTCTGTTGGAGTTGGAGGGAGCTTAATATTCTGCCTAAGACTAGTTTTTTTGGCTTCATTAGGCTTCTCAATTGAAAGGCCAACAACAGGCCTAACGGGTTGGCCCCGAGAGGCGTCTTTTCGGGCGAAACTACACGGTAAATCCAATCTTTGTGTGCTCATTGTAGGAATATTATGACAAGCTTGAAACTGTGCAGATGCTTCACTCCTTAATCTATGCCTTGGTGACAGCAATGTAGAAGAACACCCAGCCAACATTCTTCAAACACTTAAAACCAATTTTTTGTTTTCCCCTTTCTTTTTCTTCTATAAAACTCCAAATACACCCACCCTTTTTTAAAAATCTTTTTTTTTTCTATGTTTCTCTATCCTTCTTTAGTTTCTATACTTATCAAACTATGACAATGTACATGAATATCAAGAAAATTTGTGTTATGAGGAGAAATCAAGAGAAACAGAACAATGGTTTTTTCTATAGTGAGTGTGTGTGAGTTTCAAGAAATGAAAAAAAAATTGGAATCCGATGTCAAAACAAATTAACACAACTCAAAGCCTTCTCTTTTGTGTGTGTGTATATATATGCTTTTGTGTGTCCTATATGATGATGATGACGATATGTATGTATATATAAGAGCTTATGTGCAACAAAGAATGTAAAGAATTATATCTTCAAAAAAAAACAACACCACCAAAATAAAGAATCAAAGAATTGAATAAATCAATTGAACATTCAACACCTACCTAAAAAAAATGACCATCGGATTCCTCAACTTTCAAAGCCAAATCATTCGCAAGAAACGCGATTTTTCATCAAACCTGCAGAAAAAAACGCATCTTTGTTCAAATTGCAAGCTGAAAAACGCAGAAAACGTTTGATCAAGAAGTATACCAAACATATCCTTCAAAACGTCCATGCTATTTTAGCTAAAACAAAAACAGACCCTTTGACCCAGATCAAAAACCCTTCAAATAAACAAAATTAGCCATAAAAATCTCTCCTTTATCATAACATTTTCTGTAAAACTCTGTCACTTATCAAGAACCCCACAAACCCAAAAAAGCCGTAAAACAAAATGAGACACAGTTTTTATATATTGAGGTAGCACACACCCCTTCTTCTATATAGCGGTTATAAATTTTACTGATGGCTCGGTAAAAAGCGAAGGTGGGGGAATCTCGATTTGTGGGCGTTGGATGAGAATCGGACGACGGAGAATGGAGGAAAAAAATGTGACCGTTATAATGGGGGGCCTTGTCGGTGAAATATGACCGTTGAGGGGGGAGTTGGTGAGTGGTTGCACGTACATAATTTTTTTTTGGGGGGGTCTGGCGAAGGCACGTGGAGTGCACGTGCATGTCTCCCCTTCTTTTTTTTTTTCTTTTTTTTTTTAATTTTTTTTTGCACTTTTTAACTTTGAGGACTCGACCGTTGGGTTTATACTAAACATCATCGTTTTTTTTTTCTTGCTTTTGTGACATTTAGGGGACATTCACTCACACGGTTAAAATCATTATTAACCGTTTTGTCTCAACATTTTTTTAATTGCATTGACTGATTCTTGATTCTCCAACACTTGGGCCCTAGATTTTGTTACTTATGTACCACTTGAATGGGTTTATTTTGTTGGATTCAATTAAATCCAATGACTAAAAATGTCGACGAAAAAGGTATCATATTAAAAGCTCGATTTAAACCAGTGTTCTAAAAAATGCTAAGCGCCAGATATGTGGTAGACTGGGGAGTAACACTTAGACAGAGTTTGGACGGAGTTACGTAAATCTAATCGGAAGAAAAAAGTAGGCGAACAGTGTTTTTAAACTAGTCCCAAGCACTTCATTTCTTAATGATATTTCGATCAAATTAACTCATTTTTTAAGATGTGTGTGCTTGGTGAACAATATATAGTGCAAATTCATATTTTAAAAATGGTTCAACCGTGAACTAGTAGTCGGTCCACTTTTGAAGAATGAACTGGGAAAAATCATATCAAAACTAAGGACACATGGACCAGGGTTTTTCTTACAAGGAGACAATATCAAATTAATTATAAAATATATAAAAAACATTTATTAGGGGCACTCTTTTTTTTTTCCTTTTTTTTAGTACAATGTGGGGAATTTGGGGAAGGAACACACACACTCGTATGGGATCAAACCCATATCATTCGCCTTTACAACACACGTTTAACCACTGGAGCAAAAGATTGATCCTTTTTTTTTTTGCCTACTAAATATTGAAATTTTAAAACTTATAATGAAAGCAGAAAAATAAAAAAAAATAAAAAAAAAAGTTAGAGGCACGTGCCCCATATAGTGAAGACCATGTCTCCGATTTTGGCGACGAGCACACTTCCTAGTTCCTATCTCTCTAACTTTACAATTGCTACTTTTGAATATCTCCATGTAATTAAATTTATATCTCATATCATATTGTAATATAATAATTACACGTAAAATTATATTAATGATACACTTAGTATCCATAATATATTATAATAATAAATAGAATACAAATCAAAATAGAGTATTTGTAGTAATTGAAATCTACAGAGTTACAACTGTAGCACAATTTATCCAAACCTAGTAGCTTATACATGCGATTTTCGTACCTTTTTGTTTTGCACATTTGTGGTGTCACTGTCAGCCACTGTAAATAAATATCCTGAATAATAAAATTCTTAAAACAAGCAGAAAAAACAAGAAGACAAATCAGGATCAGGGTTATTTCAGAAAGACAACCAAGATCTGTTAATTTATTCGTTTGCTGTAGGATTGTAAATAGGCCAAGTTCAGACCATAGTTCCTACTCCCTACTTTGACTAATTAAATCTTTTATTCAAGCTGAAATCCAGAAGAATCCAAGTTTGTCAAGCTCCTTTTCCTCAAAAAAAAAAAAAAAAAAAAACTTTGTCAAGCTCCTCGAATCCAAATATTTAATTTTTTCTCCAAATTAAGATCTTTTTATAAAGTGTAAGGGCCAAATAAAGTACAAAACATTACATATTTTTTTTATCAAAAAAATATCAAGTACTAATAAGCAGTGTTCTAAAAAGCGCTAGGCGATAGTCGGGCAACAGACTGGACCTTAGCGCTTAGGCGGAGCCTGGGCGGGATTAGACGGGACGTGAGCGGAATTAGGTAGGGCTTAATCGGAAGAGTAACGTAGGCGGACAAGAAGGGTCTAGCGCCTATGCAGAGACTAATCGAATCTAAATAAGAATTTTTAGAACAGTGATAATAAGATGACCCTCATAAAGATGGGATTTGAACCCGAAGACTTCTTGGCCATAGAATCCCAACTTGGGCTTGACAATCGGATTAACTAAAAACTACCATATAGGCCGCAAATTCTTGATTAGATTTTTGCAATAAAGAGATCGTAATTATTCACATAGAGACAGGAGTATAAGCAATCGAGCTGAACCAAATATAGTATTCAACGACTTTTATCAAGTTTTAAGATTTATCTCCAATCCTGAGCTTGAACAAACTTTACCAATCGAGTTGATCCTAAACCAAGCATTACATCTTAGGAACAGAAAAATGTGTTATTATTCGTTATGTAAACAAATGAAGCTTAAACATGTTTTTAACCCTTAATCTCGAATCGAGCATCATAGAATAAATGAAATAAAGAATTTGTGATGCTTGAATTTACTAGGTCCGAATCTAATTGGATGAGATCATCCAATAACATATTATATTCTATCTCATGTTATAATAAGACCCAAATTCAAACTCCACCTAGTCAAACATATATATAATATATTATCAAATTTGAATAAATTCAACCATGACCTAAATCTCAATTATACCAAATTAAAAATCCTTGCAATACATATAAGTGGATATTTGAAGACATCACCACCAGACAAAAATATCACATTCCTCCCAAGACCCAACTAGTCACGAAAAGGACCTAACAAAAGAACAGAAAGTGCCTGAAAAAGGGTCATCAAAAGACAAGATTCCTAGTCATGAATTAAATCCCTTCTGAAACATCCTTATTCCTTAAAAGAAATGAATGTTCTCACCAGGTATCTGACACAATTGTTAGACTTCAAATTTCTCAAAACTAATATTATTACGCATCAATCACCAACAACAAATCTTAAAACAATCTATATTTTGTCATCTTAGATGTCTACTTAGACACACAAAAAAATTCACAGCATCCATCAGTAACCAAAATAATTCCAAGAACACTTCATGTGCAAAATAAGATTTAAAGTGTCACGGAGGTTCGAATTTAGGACCAAGTATATGCCACTCCTTTGATTACCTTCCCAGGGATCAACGAAAAACATATACAAACGCAATGTGAAACAGCCAATTTAAGAACCTGTTTTTCATGTTCAATTCAGTTGTGTACCTAAACACCAATGAGATCATCATATAAAATCATGCCCAGCAATCATCAGACATGTATGAAACTATTTCTGTTGACCAAGTTATGATATCATCCAACCAAAAGCAACAAACCAACCAAAACTCCCACATCTTCACTCTAAATGGATGTAAACCGGCATAGTTTTAGCCTGCAAACTTGGAAACTTTACAATATAAGCAAAATATGCTATATTAACTCCAGATATAAGGCTTCTTGTTTGCTGGTTAGACCCAACTCATGGAGAGTTGAGGTACTCTCTCCGTCACTAAAAGCACGACGAGGATAAGGCCTCACCTGAACAGAAGAAAAATTCAGAACACTATGCTAAAAAAGAATTTTGTGTAATGATTAACCAGAAGAACCAGCACTAACGGGAGGGACCAAGTTTTTACCAATCTGTAACTGCCAGGTTTGACCACTCTGCCAACATCAATGAAGTTGAATAGACACTGTAAGACAATCCAGAAAATCCTGTGAGCTAACAAACCATCAAATAATTGTAGATCTAATTTTCGCCACTTAAGCAGCACAGATCATACACATACAAGACACAAGTCACGGGACATGGATATCCGCACGCAGAGAAGACTAAATTATGACACTAGGATATCGAATTAAATAATATTATATCTTTATCAAATTATAGTTTTACTTTATTATATGTCAGCAAATGTATTTAAATATGTTCTCCAATCAGTTATACTAGAAAAACCGAAGAACTTCAAGCAAAATATGAACATGTTCAAAACATGAAATATAGTTTTACAAGATGAAAGGAGTCTACTAGTGGTTTTCAATTCCATTATTGAAAAAAGATCACCCACCATTCATGGATCTTGGGTGATCAATTATTCCTTTTCTTTTTCACTATAATTTTTTTCCTATTGTCATATTTTAAAGCTAAATTTAACCTGATAAAAGGAAAAAAAAAAGACCCGTTTTTGGTTTTGAAATGAAATTTTGATCTCAAAAGAGTCTTTCAACAGCATTATTAAACATCCCGGTTTGGCATATGTGCATAGCTTGAGTACAAGTAGTGGAAATACGCATGTCGGTATCTAGCCCCGGTAATGCTCATGTGCTTCTCAGTCCAAAGATTACCTGTAGCTTGTCTGATTTCAGAAACCGTCGTCCTCGCCTACTTCCATCAGGCATTCGCACAAGGAGTGTAACAGCATTCTCATCATCCGGTGTTGGCTCCTGAGGAAGGGAAGCTTCTTTTGCTGCTAATTGTCTCTCAGTTTCCTGGCCAACCAAAAGACATGCGCACTCTTAGGACAGAGGATTTCATACTGCTGAATAGTTTATGATGAATAGTTGGAAGGACACTGGATCTGTATATCACTGAAATATTAGAAAACATAACACAACTACCGGAAATGACACTCTAAAATATGAGCTCAAAGGCTAAATATTGGTAGTGGATGGATGTGCTAGTTTTGTAATCAACTTAGCAGTATTATCTGACACCAAAAAGATATTCAAGAAAGAGACTTTTATCCACTAATCTTCAAATTTCTTGGAGCTTCCAATTTAAGGGCCATGTCGTGCAAGTGCTGCAGTTCTTATGTGAGAAGACAGACTTTTGGGCATTTTGGAGATTGCAGTAATTCACATTTTTGTGGTGCAGGAAGTGAGGAAACTCAACAATATTAAATCGATAAAAAGTTAAAATGGCAATAACTACTACTGGACATCACACATTTAATCTCAGAATACATGACAAAGGTACTGACTGTCAGGTCTCGTCGTGATCTGTGTGACAACCCTGCAATATCTGTAGTAAAAACCTCATGTTCCATGTGACAATTTGGTTTAGAACTTAGATAACTAAATGCCTAAAGAACCATTCTCTAGATAAGGTTGCATGTTTCACTATTGCTCGAAAACGAAGCTAGAAACATTTGTGGATGTTTTTGCAAGTTTTAAGAGGAGTATCAAAAGGAGAAACTGAACCAATAAGATTAGTCTGACATAAGCCAAAGCTGGTGCACTTTCTTGTTAAGAGGACAAAATCAGTCCATAATAATGGTCATTGGCAGGAATAACTTAATCACTGTATTACACATGTCACAAGGGCACAAGACAACATATACACAAATAAGTACACGGAAGGCATCAACATTTCAAAACCTATCTTTTCACCTCATTGATGCAGCTGAATGCAAACATGTGTTTTATGCGTCTGCAAAAATAGATGCAGGGTAGGGCGGTATAGAATAATTGGGTTCTGACTAATTGTCACAGCAAGGGACAGAGGAAGAGGCAATGGAAGAGAACAGCTGCCCGAGTCCCAAGTGGGGAATGATATAGAAGTGTACAGCATGTCATTTTCTCAAAGGTTTTTGACAGAAAAAGCCAATTTTGTCCAGTAGAGGTAGCATTGCAATTACATCTAATGGGATAATGTTCCAGACTATGCTAATAAAATATTGTAAAAAAAAATTCATACAAGACAAATAAATCTACGAACACAACTCATTTGAGGAGAAGTATACACGCTCTATACAAGTGATTCAAACTGATTGACAAAAATCTTCAAACTAAGATACCTCTTCCTCTTGCAGTTTTCTGTGCACTTCATCCTCCTTACGTCTCTCTTCTGCCAGAGCAGCTTCAGCTTCTTCCTTGGCCTTCAACTCCTTTTCTCGGTCAGCTTGTAATGCAGCAAAATACTCATCATCCTGCATACAAATTTACAGGTTGGTAATCAAGGCAAGCGGGAGATTTAGTCAGCATTACACGCTCATAATGAAGACCTGTTGTTCTCGTATCAAGCGCTGAGCAGTAAGAGAAGGTGATGGAGGACGAGGCATGCGCCTGGGGTACGGACCCACAGATGAACCCAAATCATTTTGTATGAGCTGATGAGGTGCATATGGGATACCACCAAACATTGCAGCCTCAAGCATTACAGCTTCATCATGTTCCTCAGATGAGATACCCCCCCACTTTAAACATACACAAAGACAAAAGCATAAAATTTCATTATGCTAAATTCACAAAAAGGTAAACTTTATTCATTCCTAATGACATAAAATATGAGTTAACATTTATGAATATCGAACAAAAAACTCACTTCATCAGAGGGGAGATTACTTCCATTGTGTTGCGAATCATGCACATTGTCATGCTGCTGAGGACTTGAAGGTGGGCTAACCTCAACTTCTTCAATATTTTTGGCAGTGTCAACAGGACCTGACACACGTCTCCTCCTATGTCTAACCAGTGGTGGCTCTTCTACATCTTCAGCTTCATCCTGGAAGGATGTGCTTCCAAGCTCCAACTGAGATTGCCTACAGATACCAAAATGCTTATGTAACTCCAGGGACTGAACATTTTGCGAATGCATTAGAACACATTGAAACACACTCATGCAGACTGTAGTCTATCAGACACATTGATAACAGAAAATACTAACCTTCCATTTGAAAGTGATTTTCCCCTCTCCTCCGTGGGAGCTGATATCTGACCTACTTCTGAGGCTCCAACCTTCCCTTCTAGTTCCCTGAGCACTTTTTCTTGCTCTGCGGTCTAGATTCACTTCATGTTACTGGGAGTTATTGATATTAAAATGGTTGCAGATAGAAGAAGGCAAACCTGCAATGACAATGAAACTGCACGTGCAAGCTCAGCATCTTCCGGGTGAGACTGTCCTGGCTGAGAAGCGGGATCCCGGACATCCTGTATCAGAACGAAGATGATCAATACTAATCAAAATCAAAAAGTTCAATGCGGATAGAAAATTCATATTTTGTAAATAAATTTCATACAAGAATATCTCCATATTGTTGATTTGACATTGCAGCGTCCTGCTTGGATGCCTCAATGGCGACTCGTATCATTTCTTCTTCTATATCATTCCCATAGTCAGGCACATCCACAACAGTGGGGGCACTTGGTTCAAAGTTTGTGGAGCTGTCTCCAGTCCCATGCCCAACAACACGTGTGGTTGGTGAATTCGGGAAACTTTTGCCATCATCTTCATCATCTATTATGACTGTTCCACGTGTTGCAGGGCCATGTTCATGTACAGTTTCAGTGACATCTTCAATGGTTGGAACGCCACCAGAATGGCTGGCTGCTCCAATCTCGTCTTTCACCTCTATTGGGATCTCCCTCACCTCTCTTGGATGTGAGACAAAAGGTGACCGAGTTGGAGCATTACCCATATCAAATATACTTCTGGTGAAGTTGGGATCAAGGAGAGAGAAAGGGTTCAAATCTCTTGCAAAGGGTAATAAGAAAGAACGTGGTCTACGGGACTCGACTGGTATTGGATCATCTATGTCCATAACATCATCTTGAGGAGAGGTAAAAGATGCCTCTTGAGTTCTGTATATAACAGACGACGTTAAGATACAACATTAATAAAATGTAAAATTAATTACTTAATATTCAAATACTTGAAGGATGAACAATATGAAAAGAAACAGCAAAACACTAACAGGTTTCTATCCCCTTCACTGAAATATGCGTTGATAGCTTCATTGAGATTACCACGATGCTCCTGCTCAACCAAAGATGTAGAGCTATTCAGGAGAATGTAAGGCAAACAAATCTAAATAACAGTAGCTCAATTCTGAGCATAAAATTCCTCAATCCAATCCTTGAAAGCCCTTAAACAGGAGTAATCGACTGCCATTGGATCTTCAAGTGAGAAACAATAAGAATTACTGAATACACAAACTAAAGTTTCTCCGAATATGGTTGAATATGTTAAACACTCTTCATCAGCAAAAAGTACTGATTACATTTTTTATCATATTTACTAAACTGAAAGCCATCAATATCTTTCCCACGGAATTGCAAAGTTTCAATAAATATCACACATTACATTTATAAGTTAATACTAATACAAAAGCAAGTGTGAACATTTACAAGGAACATAACACCAAGGAAGGATGTGAAATCTAGGATCGGTAATGTTAATTGCCATTTAAAATCACTTGATCCGCAATAGTGAGTCTGGGCACACTCTGGACGTGAAGAATTATTCACAAAAATTGGGGCACAAATTCTTAATGTTCCAAAATCTCTAGCATTAAAATCTTTTGATGGAAGTTATTCTCAAACTTCCAACACAAGATAACAAGAAAAAACACAACGTAGCTTGGAAATTTTGACATTAATCCACGGAACAAAATGTAAGGAATGTACTAATGAGGCCAATATATATTTAAGCCTGCCAAACAGCCTATAATGATACATACGGGAACGGCTGCGATATAGACGACATGGTCATTCGAAGAAACCATTTGACAGGAAAAGTCAGGACATGGGCGTTTCAAGGTTATCCACATTTACATCAAACCTGCAACTAATTTTAACCACTTTTCAATAGCAATATCCTTTTATATTAGTTAATCTGTCTCCCACATTTTTTTCTTGAAGAGGTACAAACAAATATCAAACCTGCAACTTATTTTCACCATTGTTATAGCAATATCCTTTTATGTTAGTTCATCTGCCCCTCGTCTTTTCTTCTTGAGGAGGTACCATATATTTAAATCCACTGCATAGTTCCTGCAAAAGTTATGCGTGTGGGGCAAGGAAGCACAACAATCTCAAAACTAAATTACTAGAGTATTCTAAGTTGAATCTGTACTAGCAAAAACCAAACATCTCTTCAGGGCATATTTGTTATTTTATACCTCCATCTGTTTCTTTGGTGCCTTAAATAATGTCATGAAGTATCAAATTCCCCATGAAAGACTGCTTTCTAATCCACTTTGGAAAGTGACGAATCAAATCTACTACACTTTTTGGTCGTGTAGTGTCAGCAGTCCTTGATGCTAACATAAAACACCAAGCACTTAGAATACATGAATAATGATTTTTCTCATATAAATAACAACTGGCAGATTACAAATAGTCCTCCAAAATCTTCCCCAAATCTCCTAGCCTAATCGCTCAATTATACCAGAACTTAAATGAAATCACAAAGTCCGAAATGCTCCATAAATTCATATAACAGTAACAATATCAAAGTGGAAATCATCAATTTCACTCCCTATTCAAGGTATTTCATTCATTAAGTCCAGCAACGACACTGAATTCACAATTTTATAGGGAACAATAAGAAACGCTAGTTTCCCATTGAATTAAACAATAATGAGTTGATCAAGAAATTGGAGATATAATAGATACTTCAGTTTAAGCTCCAATTTCAACAACCACAACAAAGTTCCACGTCACCACAGTTACAAAAAGTGAGCACGTGATTTTTCCTACAACTACAAAAGTTCGAATCCACTCCATTTCATAAAAGAAACCGGAACAACAAACCCTAGTGTCCCACAATCAGAAACATTTGCGCAGCTTTACAATCAAGAAACACCACATACTGCTGGTAAAAAATTCAACTAGAACAACTTTGACTAAACAAAAATCGAAAAAAACATCAACTATCTTAACAAATATAGCAGCATTAGAATTTCCATTATCACAGTTTATTTACACTAAAAAAACTACCTCAAGTCTTTGAATAGCGGTAGCTTCCGGGACACCGGTAATGTTCATGAAAGTGTCGATAGCTTCTTGATCAGGGCTCGCCATATTTCTTGATAATTTCTTTTATTTCTTGAAAATGGAAATGCAACAGATTTTTTTTTCTGTGTGTGTGTGTGAATTAAAATTTATTGCGAATGAGTTTGAGAAAAAAGAAATCCGATTGATGATATATATGATACAAGGATGAGGACTGAGCTGTCTTTTTGGCACCGATCGACGGGTAGTTTTGGAACCAAAAAGAAAAGGATGGTCCCTTTATATTATTCTAAACTTCCACGCCTTCTCTTTTTCTGTTCATTCTTATTTGGGCCTTGGACTAAAGAATATTTTGGGGCATAAGTTAGCTTTACAATAACTATTTACGTGGCCCATTAACATAAATATATAGAATTCTATACAAATTCCTTTCAAAAAAAAAAGAAGAATTCTATACAAATTAAAATTATCATTTAATATTCATTAAAACTAATAGTAATTGACATTAATTCTATACAAATAATTTTGGTTTGCTAAATATATATCAGAAATAAAGTTAAAAAAATAAATATAAAAACTTGTATGATACAGTCTCGAATCCTATATTTAAATATAATTTCAATTTGAACTCAAATCTATGAAAATAATCCATATTTTTTTACATTTTAGTAAGAGTCTCATGAACTTCGAAGATCCAAAAATAAGGGTGGCACTATTCACACCTCTGAAATTAATGAATACACCTACTTTCTAAATATACACCCGTCCGCCTTTTAAAATGTAACATAATTACTAAATACATCCTCCATAATTTCCAATTTTATCCTTGTTTCCCTCCAATTACTTCCAATTTTACTCTTGTTTCCCCCCAATTACTAATATACCTACAAGTAACTGTGCGAAAAAATGATGTGATATTAATGATGTCTCGAGACTTGGTTACTTATCGGAGATGAAGACTAGTGATGGAGGATGGGGATGAGGATGTGTCATCACCACCACCACCACGATCGACTTCGTTCTTAATTAAGTAGGGTTTAATAGGTAATTGTTAGGTAAATATTGGGTAATTGTTTGGGTAATTTTGTATGTATGTTGACTGGTTATGTTGGAAAAGACGATGGTGAGAAAAGCTCTAGGTGGCACGATGGATTTTTATGTCATATGTCACATGGCACGATGACACAGTGGATTTTGCTATCGTGTCATAGTTTGTGATCATGTCAATTGTCGCACTGCTATTATCCGACATTATTTTTCAACTTGAAAATTGAAGGAATAACATATTTGAAGCTATAAACTAAGAATATACTTTCATTATTTGGGGATATGAAATCTTTGTTGCCTCTATCTGCAATAATTTGGGTGTTGGAAAAATTTATGATTTTTATAGAAAAAAGTTCAATTTTGTTCAAGAAAATGAAGAACGTGGATGAAGGATCTGGGTATGTCTAGAATTTCTTCTTTAAGTAAGGTAATGAATGACATTTTCGGAATAATATGGAGGTGGATGCATTCATTAATTTTGGAGTGTAAATAGTGTCACCAAAAAATTAATTAGATATATATATTAATGAAGAATAAGAACACAGTGTTTTGTCATACGACAGCGTTTTATCCCCTGAACCCGAGGCCACTCTCCGTTCCAACCTTTCCCCGATCTGAGAGCAAGCAAAGCATTTTTCCAAGAATCAATGGAGGAGGAAAACAAAATTGGCAGTAAAATAAAGAAGCTTGGGTTTTGGAAATGGGCAGTAGCTTCGATCATATTCAGACTAATTCTGAGCTACTTTTCCGAAAATCTCAACCTTTCTACTCGCCCCGAAGTTTCCACTCCACTCACCAGCCTACGCCGCCGTAACCTCTTTCTCTCTCTACACACACACACATATATTTATCTGTTTGAAGTTTATATGGAACTGTATTGTTTCTTTTTCTTATTGTGTAATTGTGTCTTTATAGTGGCGGAGGGCTACTGGTTAAAGCAATTATCAATGTCGCCTTATTCTGGTTCGTGTAATTTCGCATTTTTAGTGCTTAAACTAGTTCAGAACCTGTTTCTCTCTTCATGTCTGGTTTTTGGTTCGATATTCTTTATGGTAATGCAATCATTATGGGTGTGATTATTAGGTTCAATGTACCATGGATCGCCTCTATTGCTCTCGGTTCTCGGACCTCTTACTGTAAAAAAGTAACTTATTTTATCCCTATTGAACAATTTTTTTTTGTATAATGGCCATCCCTTGTTTGGTTGGCATTGTTATGTAACTATAGATGATTAAAAAATTGTGTTATGCAGGATTCACGGACTACCTAGTCATCTATTATGCAGGTATTGGCTCTCTCTGTGTAATATTGTTTTCATTGGACCATATTAAATGTTATATTCAATCATATCGGTATGGTGCTGGGATGGATATAAACTGCTATCAACATTGCTAACAATTAGAATAGTTTCTTTTGTAACTTTTTTGGGTGATTAGAATATATGAGCTGAATGCATATGTTGAATAAAAATAAAACCATGTGAGCATTTGTGTCCATATTACTTTGAGCAAGTGCCCTGCACTTTCCGAGTAAACCCCTTAACCCTTCAACATAGTCGAATATTATCTGCCAAACTAGTTTGATGTGATTATGTAATCAAGCTAATGAAGTAACTATTATTTATTGTTATGTCACCAAGTAATTCTTTGTTTAGCAATATAATGCTTTTGAAGTCTGAATTGGAATCAGACCAAGCAAATTTTTCTTTTGGTGATATGTTACATCTTCTGAACATTTACAAAGGGATCAAGTATTTCTTTTAGATTCTTACACTTATGGTTGAGTGAAACTTATAAGAATAGTTGCTAGTATGGAAAAATCAATCTTACCACGCTATAACCACATCTTTTATGGCACATCAATTAACGTGCTGGATATCATCATGCTGACTTGGCTCTTAGACAATGGGTGTGTGTGTCACAATCTAATTTGCAACCAGCACTAGTTAATGGACAAGCTCTGTCTTTTCACAACCATGTCAAATTTTTTGAAAATTGTCTTGGAGCTACCACATATAAACTCACTATTATAAACGACATAACCCTTCGGATCCGTGTCAGAAGTGCAGACACTTTTTTACTGTACTTTTGTGTCCTACAACATTTTCTTGCATAATATTGAGGAAATTGCATTTTTTTAAAACAGTTCCCCTTTATGTATATTACTAAATCGGTCAGGCAAGAAGTTTGAAGACATTTTTATGACACCAATTGCTACATGGAGTTATTGAAAAATTTATTTCTTACAGAATTCTACATGTTATTGCTCTAATTATTGCATAGGCTACAAATTCCTGTTTTGTTTGAAGGTTATCAACAAATTATGTTTGCTGCTATATCTTCTTATTCTTTATTTTGGTAGTCTTTTCTTTGAATATCATTGTAGAATATCAACTTTTCGGATATAGTCTGGTTTCTGTGATTGCAGATTTTATCAGCGCAGTTCTCATCCGTGCAACTTGACGCAGTCTTTAGCAGCACATGGTCACAATTTGAAATCATTAGGCCTTGACAAACTGTTCAAAGACATAGGTAATCCAAATCAGTTCTTGCTGTCATAATATTCTGTTTTTTAAGTACTTTTTGCTGTCCTGCTTTTGATACTTACAGGAAACTGATGAAGTTACTTTTATTTGAAACTAGAGATTCTACCATCTGGTGACATTGCTGGCCTTGTGTATTTGTGGAACCCTTTCACAATTGTCTCTAGCATTGGTTTTAATACATCACCTATTGAAAACCTGTTTGTCATCTTGTCTCTTTATGGAGCATCTGCAGGTATGGAGTGAAAACTCTTCTGTCTGCGTACATGATTTATGATACTGGTACTTAATAAATAACAATGCTACTTGACTCTTTGTTGCTATTGATTTTTTTTGACAAAGGAAAAGTTGTTCAACTTTTGTGTTTATGTCGAATTCTCCTCCTATGTTTAATAAATTTGTATAGTTGTTTTGACCAAGTACTTCATGTTCATTGATTCCAGTGTTTTTTGGCTTGACTCATGCCAATGTAAACATATTATATCAGGCATCTTTTGGTAATTCTGCCTGGTGATGAGATTTTTGATTTCTCACAAACTGGGACTTGAATTAGTGGGAAATATTACTGCTAAAATATTGTGCACTTCAAAAATAACATCAAACCTGTGGTTTGTTTCCATTTAGGAATTTGTAATCTGCATTATCTATCAAAAAAATTCTACAGATCTGTCACTGGCTGCGTGACTGGTAGATGATCAATGTAATTGGGGATTGATGTCTATTACTTTTTTTTTTTTTTGACAAAGGGATTGATATCTGTTGCTGATGCTTCACATAAGAACAGTTACTATTATTTTATGCACTGGAATGTAAATTCATTTGTTACTGAGGGCCATGCAAATAATTTCATCTACATTTTCCAAAGCCTTTCTATTTTTTGGCAAGTGAACCTAAATTTAAGTTACAAAAGTTGGTGGCTGTAATTGCTGTGGTACAGCTTCTATGTTATTACATTACCAGTTAAAACTCAAAGGTATAATGTAAATCCATTCCTCGTAAGCTGGATTGCTTTATGAAGTTATCCCTAAGTATCGTGTCTTCATTGTATTTTAATTTAACTATTTTATCACTGTAACTGGAGAGAGACTCGTCACTGGGTAAAACTCATAGATATCCCTTCTCTTTTCATGTTTTACCAAGGATTGTGGACTGTATATAAGTTCATAGCAGTTGTATTGATAGTTTTCCATTCTCCAAGTTGAATCTCTTACTTTCAGGTACATGGACTAGTAATGCTTATTTCTTGATTTTGTTAATAATTTCCAACAACATTTGCTTAAATTATTGAGATGATTAGCAAGAATTTGTGACCATTTGCTTTGAGGATGAAAAAGAATCAAGTTATATAAATACCCACTTTTTGACCTCTTAAAACCTTGAGTGAAAAAATGATCCTTACGTTAATTGAATGTTGAATGTCAAGATGTCTGTAGTTTGTATTCTGTGAGGTAGGGTGCTAGGAAAGACTACCTGAAGTTATTTTTGAAAACCATAATTGGGTGCCAAGTTTCATTTGTGATCTAAGTACTGTGGAGTCTTGTAAGATGAATGAGTAATTGAACACTGTCGATCATGATCTAGTGTTTAACTAAGTTATTACTTCTGATATACACAGGGCTAATACCATTGGCAGCCTTTGGGTGGGTCATAGCATCACATTTGTCTCTTTATCCCTTGGTTTTAGTCATTCCGGTATGTTTTCATGGAGAAATTTGTAATCGGCTTAACAGTTTTTTCAAGAACAGACAGGTAGAAGAACATTCTTTTTGTTTTAACTTTTTCCATTACAGGTGATCTTTTTACTAGGTTACGGCCTGGATGGACCACCAAGAAAATTGTTTGTGCGAAGTATTTTACAAGGAAAAGAGAGACCAGCTGATCACGTTGAACTCAACTCACTGACTAATAAACCCATAAAAACAACATTCTCCTGGCGACGGGTCATTCTTTTCTTTTGTGGACATCCATATGGATATCCTACGTGTTAGTTTTATGTGCTATCTTTATGAGAGAGTATGGTGGTCTTGGTGAGATGTTTAAGAGGTATAATAACTTTCCTCCAATTGTTTATTTTCTTCTAATATCTCCAATTTTGTAGAATATAGAAGTTTCAGATGCTAGCTATAATTTATGCCCTCTGTGGTACCATATATGCTGAAGTTTTGAAATTTTAGGGCATTGGGAGTCATTGTTTTCCTCTCAAATCGATATAGCTATTTAGTGATCTGTATGCTTATGTACAGCACCCTCTTAATAGCAGGAAAGGTTGTCATTCATTCATTTTTTGATACTCGCAGTTAATTCTGGTATTTGTATCTCTCTTAATAGTGAAATAAGTAGTTCCAATCTGGGGAATATGATTTTTGAAACTCATTTGTTGCACGTATATTCTCACCTCAATCGAAGGTAAATTACTGAAATGGTCAACCCACTTTTTCATGTTGATATTTCTTCCTTCATTGCCTCAGATCTTTGTGTGCATATTTTGTTTTGGGAATTGTCCGCTAAAACAAAGTGGTGTAATTTTTTTTTCCCTTCTCACCAAGAGGATCTCCACATCAGATTCGTATTATAACTTTCAGTTCCAGGTTCTAGCATTCCAATTGTAAAGCTTGACTGTATTACCTATCGTATCTGCTATTACAACTCAAAAGGACCAGAAAGAATTTGCCCCTTCTTTTACATCTTATTCCATTTAAAGCATGCATAAATGTGCTGCTTCATATTTGTACTTGACAAGTGCATATTGGAAGATTTTTTCCCTTTTTTATGATTGAAATATTTTACATTTTAATTTTAACATTCTTGGTTATACCTTGTCATCTTTTAAATTGTTTTGCGGTCCATTTATTGGTGTCCTATGAAGATCTCCGATTTGATATTTGTTTTTCTGTTTATTTTTTGGCTACATTAATTATTTTAATGTCATTTTGTAGGACCTATGGGTTTGTTCTTTCTGTTGAAGATTTATCTCCAAATATAGGTGTCTTATGGTAAGTGGCCAGTAACTTTGTTGTTTGTAAAATACGTATTACTTTACATAGCTGTTTGTTTCTTTTCGTACGTCAATAACATATTTGCTTCTTTATTGCAGGTATTTCTTTGCAGAAGTGTTCGATTTCTTCAGGAATTTTTTCCTAATAGTTTTCCATGTGAACATCCTATTCATGATATTGCCTTTAGCCATAAGGCTAAATCATAGGCCCTGCTTTTTGGTCTTTGTTTACTTGGCAATCTCTTCAATGCTAAAATCTTATCCTTCAGTGAGCTCTCCATCTCTAAATTTTAGAATATGCGCGTTTTCCATTTATTTGACTGGGACTCAATATTATCACCCACTTTTTGTTTCCCTCACGTATATCATCTGGCTAAAACAGTATATATTTTTGCGAATTTCTTAATATTGCTGAACGAAAATGGTACCAAAAACTACTTTGTTCTCTCATCTTTCGAAATTAAGCTTGTACATGTGTGGCATTCACATTTGTCTCTATTTAAAGTACTCGCACAGTTTTATAAATTAACTGATGAGCGACTTTTTCTTCTGAACCATGTCTCTGGAATGATCACATTTGACAAGTACTTTATACTAGTTGTCAAAATCTTATAATGAGAAAGCATCAGATATTCAGATAGAATTGAGAGGACTTAACTAATGAGACTCCAGCCATTGAAATATACCTTCAATCTTCAGTCGACTTGTTTTTGAAATTCTTATTCTGTTTACATCAAGTTGTATCTGAACCATTTCTAGAATATCCAAGGGCTAAGCATTAGAAAATCGCAGCCTCGACTGGTGGCAACCTCACGCAGGTTGCTGCAGTTTAGTTCAATGCACTTGAAAACTATGCTAATGTGGAACAACTCCTAATTTCAAATTTAGTTTGCAGTCAGTTGAATAAGGAAAAAGAAGGAAAAACCATGAAAAGAGAGTATGTAAATTTGAGTGACGTTTGAAATCAGAATTACTTTGGCTGTTTATGGTTGGCTAACCATATTGAACACCCTAATTTTGTCCTGGTTCATTGGTCAGGTTGGGGATTCAGCTTTATACTTGAGCTTACTGGTGCTATTTCTTAATGAGTTAGCAGGTGTTTCCTCTCTCTCTCTCTGTGTCTCTCTGTGTGTGTGTATGTGTGTTTGTGTGCACGTGCGAGGTCTTGTTTTGTTTATTAGCTTCCTGATGGAGATCTGACTCTCATAATCTATTTGGCATGCAGAAATGCAGTTTTCATTCTTCCTCTTTTGCGGCTATGTTGGAGTTTCACTTCTGAGCCCTGTAATGCACAATATATGGATTTGGAGGGTACGTGTTGTGTGCTGAGATGGATAAGCATAACCTGTTCCTGGGAATTGATTATCATGCAGACTAAATAGCTCTGCTGGTTTGTTAACTGGTTAATTTTTGCAGGGGACTGGGAATGCAAACTTTTACTTTGCGACTGCAATGGCATATGCTTGTTTCCAGGTTTTTTTTTTATCCTGATTTTTCCTTGATAATTAACTTATTGTGATTGTTAAAGTCTGCATCTTGATCTCTACCATGACTCACGAAAAATGTGTATACCCTTTGTCACTCATATCTTCATTCATGATGGACAAATCAAGTACGTGAACATTGATGCAGTAATCAAAACTAGCAATCTTATGAATATTTTCTGGTTGGGGTTTAGAAGTCGTGTCAATATTTTACATTTTATATATAACCTATGAGATTAATGTGACTGGTAAATTTCTCCAATGAGCAAATGGTCCTTGCAAGAAAAGCGAATGTGGTGTTACAATTAGATCGTTCGTCACTGTTGATTGTTGTTTTCCTTGATTTCTGACAATTTCTTTGAAGCAATTTGAAGATTTAAAGTGACACATTGATATTGCACTACTGTTGGAATTGCAATGCAGATTAATTATTTAGTTAATTCATTTCTGTATTCTTGCAGATCATTCTGGTGGTTGAGAGTGTGAGTGCTATGCTTAATTACGACAGGAAGATCAAAAAACTATGCAATATTCCAAAAGTTTAGATGCCTGTTGCTTTAGATAAAGGGTCTTTTGGCAAGATGAAGGTAAGGTTCATTGTGCTTTAAAAATTGCTGGAAGTTGACGACATTGGTTACCTGCTAATCTACTTTGGTGGGAGTTCAATAGAAGTTCATATAGAGACTCATTCACACGATGCTTTTTGTACTATCCTTCAAATCTATCATAGCATAATCGGTCCACACGATTGCTAAATGCTGAAAAACGAAGATGGTTTGGTCTAAATGAGTTTGTGTGCGGTGCAATAGGAGGAGAAACTTTGCTATGGCACGATGAATGATCTTTGTAATTATCTTTTAGACTCGCGAACCACTCTCCCTCTCTCTATGCTATTACGCGATTATCAGGTATCTATCTAACATTACGAATTTGGTTTTTGATCTTTGCGCCTTTGGATTTTGGGATCTTTACAGAAATGATGAAAAAAATTCACTGCTAGAAGTGTAGAAGTGGAATGATAATATCATTTTGTTAGCAATTTTTGAATTTTGTATCTACATTCTTACATATGATCTTTAAATGTTTTACTGGGTTACCATTTTTGACTTTAACAATTGTATTGCATTAAAGCAGAAGCAAGGAGGTTCATGTTCCTAGGTAGGGGTGGGCATTCGGATTCGGGTATCGGGTACCCGACCCGACCCGATCGGGTAATACCCGATCGGGTCGGGTATTTTATGTAAAATTGCGGGTACCGGGTACCCGATACCCGACATATAAAATTTCGGGTCGGGGGTCGGGTATTGGAAAAATACCCGACCGGGTATCGGGTACCCGATATATTAATACACAAAAAAATCCCAAATCACAAGTCATTAGGTCAAAGTGTCAAACACTCAACAATCAACAATTCAACATTGTTTCAGACTTTCAGCCGCTCTCTCTCTCTCTCTCACAAGTCTAGCCACCGTCGTTCACCACTCGCCCCTCGCCCACCGTCGCTCTCGCTCACCGTCGCCTACCAGTCCACAACTCATCTCTCTGTCACACTCCATAGCTGCAGCCGCTCGCCACTCGCCGCTCATTTTCTGTCTAATTTTGCGGTTTTAATGGATGAAAACTAATTTTGCCTGAGCAGGAAGAGTAGCAGAGTATGACACACCAGCTAAGCTATTGGAAAAAGAGAATTCTTTCTTCTCCAGATTAATTAAGGAGTACTCCATGAGATCCCCCAGTTTCAACACCACACCAGGGTGCCAATATTGATTTTCGATTCTGAAAATGCAGGAATCGAACCTCAAGGCATTTATTTAGCGTGAAAGAAATGTCGAAACATTTCTATCTAGCATTTTACACAAGAGAATCGAACTGTCTGAAGTTGTCAAAAAAAACCCGAAAATAATACCCGCGGGTACCCGAAAAGTCGGGTACCCGATTTTTTCGGGTAGGGTTCGGGTACCCAAAATAGATACCCGATTTTTTTGGGTACCCGACCCGAATACCCGACCCGATGCCCACCCCTATTCCTAGGTAATATTTAAGACTGTTAGATGTCATGCATGACCACAGCAAAGACTCGGTAATATTTACTTGTATCTTAAGCCTTGGAACAACCTAATTCTCTAAGAGTGTCCTCAAAAAGAAAATTATTTTTATTTTTTGGGATAATTACAAGAAATCCCCTGAGGTTTGGGCTAATTAAAAAAAAAACTCAGAGATTTTTGAAAATTGTAAAAAAAACCCTTAATGTTAGATTTCATCTTACATTTTTCTGTTCATAAGCAAAAAATATTTCAAAATCCCCCTGATATTTATAAAAATATTGCAAAAACTTATGTGAGACGGTGATACCTTTAGTGTAAAAAGTGATACTTGTCTAAATACATCAATTTCAGTGTATTTAATAAGTATCACTTTTGATACAAAAAATATTATTTTTTACACTAAAAAGTGGTACTTTTAGTGACAAAAGTGATACTTCTTTGAATACACCAATTTCAGTGTATTTTGAGAAGCATCACTTTTAATACTAAAAGTATCATTTTTATACTAAAAAGTCTTATGGTCTCACGCCGTCTCATAAGAGACCTGCTGTAAAAATATTCAGTTACGATTACCCGCTTAAAATTAAATCACAATGAAACCTGAGGGGTCCTTTTGTAATTTTGAAACATCTAGGGTTTTTTATAATTAGCCAAAACCTAAGGGGTATATTTGTAATTATCTCTTATTTGGGGGTAAAAATGTAATTGTGCTTTTTTCTGATCAGTTTTTCAATCGGCAAATTCTGACAGATAAATAGATGTTTAATAATATGATCAAACTTGGGCTAAATTGCTTAAATATTGTAAAATTGGGATCAAATTGCCAAAATATGGTGAAAATTGGGAGATTTGTTTTTTTACTCGTTGGCGCACTTCACGTGTGCGCCAACCTTGTTTTTAATTTTTAATTTTTTTGTTAAAATATGCTGGCGCGATCTAGGTGTGCGCCAACCCCATAAAAAAAAAATTAAAAACGCCCTTAGAAAGTTTATTCAATCTTTGCCACCCCTTAGAAAGTTTATTTAATATTATATTTATTAAATTTTTTATTTTCAAAATTAATCAAATTCATGGAAAATGTAAAATTTAATAATTTATTTATCTGGAATATTCTTTTTTAGTGTAGAAAGTAGTGCAAACAACTGAAGATGAAGTATATATTTTGCACCAAAGCAGTGCAGATTCCGTATTAAATTGGTGCAAACTACTAGAGATGGTCCAAATAAAAGTATATAACTAAAATTTAAAATCTTAGAAAAGCTACTTATTTATGCCCTTAGATTTTTATTGTTAATAATAATGTAAATTATTATTTTGATTGGTAATGTGACTTATTAGAATAACGTGGCCTTTGGTAGAATGGGACTTAAAATGTATGCGTACACGTGTCATTTTCCCCATGCATTTCTTTGGAAATGAATGGCCACCTTTACTTTTTGTTGGTTCCTCAATTCAATTTTTTATAAGAACTTATTCAACCTACTGGGCACAGGAAATATACATCACCTAACAGTAACAGAAAAGGGGTGGCAAAGATTGAATAAACTTTCTAAGGGCGTTTTTAATTTTTTTTTATTGGGCTGGCGCACACCTAGATCGCGCCAGCATATTTTAACAAGAAAAAAAAAAAAAACAAGGTTGGCGCACACGTGAAGTGCGCCAACGAGTAAAAAAACAAATCTCCCAATTTTCACCATATTTTGGCAATTTGATCCCAATTTTACAATATTTTAGCAATTTAGCCTCAAACTTGAGTAAAATGTATATAATAATGAATAACGTGCTTAGCAGTAAAATGGTCCACCATAATGCTGTGGGCTACCGGCAGAAGGCAGACAAGTTTTCCCTGTACAATTTGGGAATTTACGCCCCCATTAATAAATTAAATGTCACAAAATTAGAAATTCGACCCATTGACAACCTAAAGTGAAACAAGAAAATTTACAAATCTATAACCTATTAATCATCCTATACTTTAACGTGATAACATAAAATGATCCCTTCAAAAAAAAAAAAGATAATATAAAATTTTAACGTTTTGACTATTAGAAAAAGAATAAAAAGGATAAGATAACTTAATTGAGATTTGAGAAAGTTCCTGGCATGAATATAGTGTTTGTTAAGAAAATATTTAATATGAAATTAGATAAATAATTGCATACATTTATAATGTAGTAAAATGGCACTGTAATTTGGTGTTGGGCGGTATATGGACTGCTTGGCCCATTAAGCTCATCGGGAAAAATAACAAACTGGACTCCTTTATTGAATTATCATTCTTATTTTTTGGATCTGTTGGAGTTGAGCCATACTTCATCACTCTACGTCAATCTTTATTACCTGAACAATATTAATTTAAAGAATTTTATGGAGTTGGGGCATGATTTACAGCTCCAGCCTTGACAACACGAATAACAAACAATGTTCTACAATTAATTAAAAGAACTAGAGAATTGAGAGTGAAAAATAGTTGCTTTTGAATTAAAAATTAGGACAAGGATCCTGGTCAATAGGCAAAAGATGCAGCAATTTGTGAGCTTTAACACTTATCAAAATATCTACTGCCTTTTGCCCAAAATCAGGGCACATATTGTAGTAAAGTCCTATGGGGTAAATTTCTTTAAGTGGCTGAAAACGTGATATTTGAGTTTGAGATTGACCCATATAGAGACATTTTTTAGAAAAAAAGAAAAATACTTCTTAATTATTGTTTCTACATATAAAAAAAACCGGCCCAAATCTTCATTTTTAGCTCCGTGAATGTTGTCACGCATAGAAAAAATCTGCTATGCAGTGGAGAAACATACTCCCACCAAGAGGAAAAACTGAAAAAAACCAAAATTGGAGGATAATAAAGGAGGAAAACAACATAAAGAAAATGGGGATGTATGGATGTGTTTCCAAGTCCAATTTCGAGTTTCTAGTATTGGAAAATGAATTTTCAAACTTTATTGGTTTTTGTGTGAGAATTGAGAATATGTTTGGTTTGTTGTCTGAATTTCTGTTTAGAAATGAAAATATGTTTGGTTATAGTATTTTTGACATAAATTTGCGTGATTGTAGTGTATTTTTGACATCATTTTGCGTGATTATTTTCGTGATTTTGGTGAAAACTTGTTTAGTTGTATTTTCAAAAGAATCTTTTCATAAAAAAATAAAAACTAAAAATGACTTTATTTCTATTGAAAATTTCTTAAACAAACATAAATTCATTTTCTGAAATAGTTGGAAATTGGAAAATTAGATTTGGAAACAATTCCATACATAACCAATAACTTCCCCTCCTCCCATAGTGGGAGGAAGGGGAGAGAAAGACGACCTTGTTTTTATTGCAGAGAGCAAGGAGAATCGAGTTTTTTATTAACAAATAATTTTGTTTGTTAAGAACACATAATATTACAAGCTTTTTATTTATTTCCAAAAAAGGCATAAAATTTTATCGAGGAAAAGGTTACATCACATATGCTTTGCAATATCTTCTTTCTCAATTCAATATAATCACCAATAACCAATCAAGGATACAATTTCAAAAATAACAATTGCGAATACGTAATCAAGATTCCCACAAATGTATTCCCAATGCGCTTTTAATTTACTAGATTTTATGTAGATGAAAAAAGTGTATATCCCAAGTAAAAAATCAAATCTGAACACTAAAATCACCTAAATATGTCCCTGTTCTTTGATACAAATCTCTCGTTGGCATAAATTTGCAAAAACAAGTAGATGGAGTCAGCGCAACTCCTAAAACAAAGGTAAAATCAAGGTAGATCATGAAATTCTTGAATCCTTTGGAAAATGCAAAAAAATATTCTATTTTATTAAAGAAATGCTACTATGATTTATGAAAATCTTTACCCCAAGTACTTGATGCTTATCCCTAGCATTACTTCTGGCAATCAAAGTGTTCAACTCGAGTTTGGAATATTCTTATCGAACATTTTAAGATTACCAATGAATTTTTATTTTCTTTTTCATATCCAATAAAAAAAACTCCTTAAGATGCTCATATTTTGACAATAATAATAAAGAATACGTGTAATGTAATAAAAGGTACATACAACACACGCCATATTTATTATCCATGTATCATATAATTCCACATGTATTAGTTTGCAAAACACTCAAATATATACCTTATTCATCAAAAAATTAAAATGACACTCAAAATACATGTGAAATTTTCTCAACTTGTTGAAAATATTTGTTTTCAAAGCCTTAACCCTCTCTCAAGACTCAAGAGTCACACATAAGCACCCACATATCACATATGCATGCTTTTACAGGTAGGTCCAGACAAACAATTGGATCTGTGCATCATACCATCTCAAACATGTGGGACATCTTGACTCTTCAACTGGAAATGAAAAAACAATACTACAGGTGTGAGTTCGATTCGGGAGAGATCGTTATTAGTAGATTGGGGGTCGAACATAATTGTTCTCTTTACAGGAGGATCTGGTTGTCAGACGTCAATGAGACCCGTCGAACACCTGGCCAGTCGTGCACATCCCGCGGTTTACCTTGGCGGCAAGAATGAGGAACATTTCATTCTCCCGAGATAGTCGGGCGTAAGCTTGGAAGGTGAGTTATCAAAAAAAAAAAAAATACTAAAGGGATCCCTTTTCTTTGGTCCTGAGAATTTGACTTCAACAACACTTTTTATACACTTTCTGCAGAGAATTCTTTATTTTTAGAAAGCCTCAAAGTATGAACTTATTTATTTATTTATTTTTTTGATGGACAAAGTATGAACTTATTGAGCTGTCATTATTCTGCATTCCCTCTTAATGAGACCTTCCCAAACCCATGTGCCATGTCACCCTTCCTCTCAAGCAATCCACATTCAATTATAGTAGGGGATAATTACAAAAATACTCCTGAGGTTTGGCTAATTACAAGAAAACCCAGATATTTTTGAAAATTACAAAAAAAACTTGATGTTTGATTCCGTCTTACATTTTTTCTCTTCATAAGCAAAAAACATTATTAAAAACCCCTGATATTTATTAAAATACTACAGTTACCCCCATAAATTTAACACATAATCAAAAACCTGATGGGTTTTTCGTAATTTTGAAACATTTCTGGGGTTTTTTGTAATTAGCCCAAACCTCAAGGGTGTTTTTGTCATTATCCCTTATAGTAATTATGATATTGTTATAAATAAAACAACTTTTAGAATTGGAAACATTGAATCAAATCACCGAAAGGAAGTATCTTAGGTGGTTAAATGCAGAAAGTGGTACAACACAAAGCCTGATTAAGCACCACTGTTACCCAATCCCTTTATGATTAAAAAAAGGACCCAGAAAAGCCAATAAAACGAAGAAAACTAATTAATATATATACACACACACATATATCAGGAAATTCTTTTAACCCCTTTACAGTTCACATTTTGATGTTTAATTTGACCATAAAAGTCCAAATCTGCACACGAGTGTTCTGGATTAGTACAATAAAAATACCAGACAAGGTTTCTTGATCTGTGTGTGCATGCAACTCAAGACCTTAATCTAATATTATAATGAAAATGTGTGGTTAATTATGCAAAAACGAAGCATTAACTGCTAATAATGGATATTAAACATCATTAAACAGTAAGTAACCTACCTATATTTCGTTGTTGGACGGGTAGGGCTGTATGTGTTGAATGGTGATAAACTCCACCTAGCTTGCCTTTTTACCTATAATGGCATGTTAGAAAAAGTTCAATTAAACAATGTAAAAGTGCAGATACAGTGGTTGTATGAATATCTAGAAGACAACATTTTTAATATCAACTGCTGATGTGAGTAAGATTCAAAATCAGATACGAGATAATGTACAGCTAAAGAAGATCTATGATGAGATCTAGTCCTCAAAAAAAAAACAATGAAGAGAAAGAGTCAGGGAGAAGGAACTAGTGTTTTGGCATCAACACCAGTTAGATGACAAAATATTTAGCACAGATTATGGGAATATTTGTGAGTAGGCTAATATCTTTCAGATTCTAGTAATTTATGTTTCATATAATTATTTCCTATTTAGTAGGTATGTCATAAGGGTCTGTTAGTAAACCAATACTTTCTTAACTCTAGTGAAGAGGCTATCTAATTTTGCTAAAATCTACTCATATAAGAAAAGAAATAAAAAGTAATATGTCTCCGACCCTGATGCTACATTTTTAGTTTCTTATGATTCTCCAACTATGAAACAAAATGTGTGTGTGTGTGTGTGTGTGTGAGAGAGAGAGAGAGAGAGAGAGAGAGAGAGAGAGAGAGAGAGAGAGAGAGAGAGAGAGAGAGAGAGAGAGAGAGAGGAAGTATCCTGTAAGCTTCCTCGTCATGCTAGGCTTGGAATTTTATACATGCGTTGACGGTGGATAAGGAGATGCTCTAGACAAAATTATTCTTTTTATTCTATCAGTCAATTTGCAATAGCAAGTACAGCTTTTAGAGCAACCAACTTCAGAAAACAAAGTGATCCAACTTAAAATTTGTTATTTTAAACCAGTTGCAGATTCTTGCCTGTCTATTTAAGCATTTTTCTCCCTGTGGATATGAGATACATTGTCTCCACCATCCCTATATCCTACCTTAACTCTAGTATCTGGCACGGACAGGCCTATACAGCTTCCTTCTCCTAAAAAATTATTTCACTATAAAAAAACTCTTCAGCAATAGTGTACATTTTCTCTATTGAGGTTTTCACTACCGATGTTTCCTATAGTTTTCTATATTGGAGCTTTTCTAGTTATCATCATTACAAACTGGCTATACAATTGGTGGAACCCCAGGTGCAATGGAGTCCTCCCACCAGGTTCAATGGGGTGGCCACTCCTCGGAGAAACTCTTCAGTTCTTTGCACCCAACCCCACTTCTGATATTCCTCCTTTTGTGAAAAAAAGGATGCAAAGGTAATCTTAACATTTCATCCTAGGTTGTTCAAAGAATAATGGCAATGCAGTCAACATATCAAAAAATCATTACCTTCTTCTTCCCAATCATGTGATATGTCTTTGGCAATTTGACTTTTCAGATATGGGCCTATTTTCAAGACTAGTTTAGTGGGACGACCCGTAATAATATCCACGGATGCAGATCTTAATTACTTCATCTTTCAACAAGAGGGGCAGTTGTTTCAAAGCTGGTATCCAGATACCTTCACTGAAATATTTGGGAGGCAAAATGTAGGTTCTTTGCATGGCTTTATGTACAAGTACCTTAAGAACATGGTGCTGAATCTATTTGGTCCAGAAAGCCTTAAAAAGATGCTTCCAGAGGTTGAACAGGCATCAAATAGGAACCTAGAAAGGTGGTCACGCCAGACTACTGTTGAAATTAAGGAAGCAACTGCACAGGTAATAAGGGAACATCTTATCCTCATTAAGTTATCCTATCCTTTTTTTTTCTCTATAAATTTAACTGAATTATTATGTCGATGTATCTTCTGCAGATGATATTTGACCTCACTGCAAAAAAGCTAATCAGTTATGATTCAGAGAAATCCTCTGAGAATCTAAGGGAAAATTTTGTAGCTTTCATACAGGGATTAATCTCCTTTCCGCTGAACATTCCTGGAACGGCCTACAGCAAATGCTTACAGGTACATCCCAATGTCTCTATACTAACCTTAATTATGCATATAATACATTTGGCATCCTGTTTTATATGGAAACTACGGTTAGATAACTAATGAATTTTGGTCAGGGAAGAAAGAAGGCAATGAAGATGCTGAGAAACATGCTAAAAGAGAGAGACGAGAAAGGCCAAGAAAAACGCAAACTGATTTCTTTGATTATATCTTGGAAGAGCTTCAAAGAGAGGATACGTTACTTACGGAGGCAATTGCTCTGGATTTGATGTTTGTGTTACTCTTTGCAAGCTTTGAAACAACCTCCCTGGCACTCACCTTAGCAATCAAGTTTCTTGTGGAGCATCCACTGGTGTTAGAAGAATTGACGGTGAGTGAAGATAAATTATCATCAACCAAACAACTCAATTTGTGGTAGCTTTATTCCAGTTAACATGCCCTGACTGTGTCACAGGAAGAACACGAGGCAATTATTAAAAGGAGGGAAAATCCAGATTCTGGCCTAACATGGAATGAGTACAAATCAATGAAATTCACATTTCAGGTGAACCTATCAAATCACATTTTCACTTAAAATTCTATTCATTATTTGCAGAATATTCCATTTTCTAACACAATCAAATTACAGTTTATCAATGAAACTGTCCGACTGGCAAATATAGTTCCTGGAATTTTCAGGAAAGCATTGAAAGAAACCAAATTTAAAGGTTGGAGTTTAAACGTTTTAATTCCTTATAAAGAAACTCCAGATTAGTTCATATGCATAACTTAATACAATTCTTGATGGTGCAGAATATACCATTCCAGCTGGTTGGGCGGTTATGGAATGTCCTCCAGCTGTACACTTAAACCCCACCAAGTATAGAAATCCCCTTGACTTCAATCCTTGGAGATGGGAGGCAAGTACTTCCAAATTACACAAACTATTATTTCTATACTTTTGCATGACAGCCCATAATCATGGAAATATATTGATGCCTACAGGGAATAGACACAAATGGTGCATCAAGAAACTTCATGGCCTTTGGAGGTGGTATGAGATTCTGTGTAGGAACAGAATTCACTAAGGTGCAGATGGCTGTCTTTCTCCATTGCTTGGTAACCAAATACAAGTAAGAAAAAAACGTTCAGTAAATTTTCTGAAACTATATGAAGAGCTTAGAGAAGGCTAACCTCTTTGCATCTGTCAGGTGGAAAGCAATCAAAGGAGGAGACATTCTTCGAACTCCTGGTTTACAATTTCCTAACGGGTATCACATTCATATTGCTGAAAAAGAGAAATAGATGCAGATGGTCAGCCAAAGATGATACACAGGCAAGTTATTTGGATGGAAAAGGCACTGAACAGTGGACTCTAGCTAGCCTCCCTACATGGAGCATCGATATCCTCAAGCTGCCTGAATACTTCAAGAATCAATGAAGCAAATCATTAGACATAGAAATGACCTCTTCTCCATAAATTTTGATCAGAATGTGACAAAATCTTTATTTTTAAACATTGTAAAGCACAAAATGCTGTAGGTCTAGGAAATCAGATAAGCGACAGACAAAAAGAATACAAAAAAAAAAACGCTAAGAATACAATATACATCTTGTCAAGTGTAAGTATCAGCTATTCTGTTAGTATATAAACATTTCAAGTATTACTCTTCCTTTTTCCATGGTCAATCATCAGATATTACTTTACGTCCTCAAGATGTAACTTTAGTTATGTTTACCCTTCCAGTGGTCAGGGAGTGGTGTAAAGCTACAAAGGAAAATGGTCCAAAATTAATACAAAAACACAAGAGATAGGTGTTTCAGACTATAAGATCAAGCACTGCCCTCCTGTCCGTTATTCCTTCCGTTTAGTATTCACTATATCGTATTTATCATCCAAGATGAAATTTTTGTTCTTTAAATATTCATCTTGGTTCTCACTGCTGTCCCCTGTACTTGCCAGGTGTCTTTCCTTTCTTCTTCTATGATGTCTAGCTCTATCATAGTCTCCTCTACTCAAGTGAACCTGTTCTGATATGCCTGAGTTCTTGAGTCTTCCATGCTTGTGCTTGTCCTTATGAACATGGTGTAGATAATAACGGTAATCATCTTCACCTATTCTGTTGTTGTGCCTGTGCTCACTGTGATGACTTCGCCTCCTGTGAGTATCATGCTTGTGATGTCTCTTGTCATGCCTATGTTTCTTCTTCAAGTGGATAAGGTCAGCATCTCTGCCATGCTTCCATATGTCTCGATTTTGCCCCTCAGATGTCCATATATGATCCTCCCACCAGTCATATATAGGATCAAAGAGTCCCTTTTGATGTAAAAGCCAGAGAAGCACAATAGCTGCAACTCAGGAAGACGAGATATCAATTATTTTA